>JAZHYW010052829.1:0-282395 GCA_037355805.1 Ixodes ricinus
CGGTTTTGAATTTGATTAAAAATACTTGATTCATTTTAATCGAACTTTAAACATCACGAATATCGCAAAAAGTATGCTATTTCATGCCAGCGTTACCTAAAAAGACGCCTTTAAAGTTGCGTTGAAACCACGCCCGTCCGCGGCAGCGGGAGAGGGAGTAAAAGGAGGAGGGAAAAACGTGACGTCTGATGACGTCACAAAAGGACCTTCGCCCCTCGTTGCCCTCGTCTCGCGTGTGCTCCTCGGCTCCTCCGGCAAAGCCAGCGTCGTGCGTCGTTGTTACTCAACTGTTTAGTTTTCTTTTTGAGTGTGTTGATTTTCTCTTGTGTCGCGTTTGTTCAGTTTAGTTTCTTCTTTTGTGTTGGCGTGGACTTTGTGACGCAAGCTCGACGGACGGGCTCGCTACCTCATGCCGAACTTCTGTGCAGCCGTCGGTTGCACAAACCGATATCGACGTGGTTGCTCGGTGCGCTTTCATCATTTTCCCGCGGACTCCGAACTGTCGAAGCGATGGGTTCTTGCCATGCGAAGGGACAAGTTTGTGCCCAACAAGCACAGCGTTCTGTGTTCGGAACATTTTTTGGTTGGAGCCTACGACGACAAGGTGCGACTTATGAATGAGATGGGCATGGACGTCAAAACTGCTCGTCTGAAGCGCGACGCAGTTCCGAGCATCTTCCTACATAAGAGGCAGGCACCTCGGCAAATCCGAGGAGCTTACGTGAAACGGAGGCGAAACGAGGTAAGGATTGCCTGTTTATCGTTCTGCGAAAGCATGCAATTAGGTTCGTGGATTAGCGTATTTTAAAAGGCGGGAGCGCGTAGCCTGCTAAAGAGCTTCGTTTGCGCTAGCGCCTAGGTGTGCCTCGCGCAATAAAATGCTCGACCTCACGAATGTGATATTTATAAACATCGAAATTGTGGAGAGAAGACTTGAGGGAAATCCCAGCCTTTTGGGCGAGCGTTAAATCCCCGAGTCAGTGAGTCGGAATTCCCAAGATTGTAAACATTAGAGCTTCTCGTGGTGAAGCATTCGTGCGAGATTTCCCCTTTATAAATGAGACAGTGTGAAAGTTACTTGGTACTACTGTAAAACCCTTTATTTTAGCGCGCTTGATTTTTCGCGAATTGGGCAACCGGGTCATATTCGCGACCATTAAATTTCTCGATTTCTGAAGGCTGGAATTCGCCTCTACAGACAGTAGGAATATTCGCGTCCACTGAATTTCAGAAAATTAGGAGCTCCCGAGTATTAAGGGTTTTACACTTACGCAATGGGGATTTAGTATCGTGATAGCCAGCCTCTGTTTATTATTCTCACACCATTGGAATTGTGATTCTCACGGTCAGGGGTTTGTCGAGAATCGTGAACCTGGAGGAAGGCTGAAAAAAACTTTCTGGGAGGACTTTGGGTGCTTATATACTTTGTGTAGAAAATTCGGGGGGGGGGGGAGGGGAGGGAGGGAGGGAGGGAGGGGGGAGGAGGGGGGTATAAACTACTGCCTATGGTGTAAGAAACACAATGTCTGTTTAGCAACATATGGTCACATAGTCAAAAGCGTATATTTGATCATTGCTCTACAGTTCTCCTAATCGTTGTCTAAGATGGGCACAGAGTCAGAAGCATATATTCTTCATTGGCCGACAGTTCTTGTCATCTGTGTCTAAGGCAGAACACTTGTCATTTTTGCTTATCGGGGCACACCCCTACTAGAGTTTATAATTTGATTCACATTAGAAATCGTATGCAAGAGCAGCGAATACAACACTAACAAATGCATGTAATGTAATTTGTCCAATTTTGAACTTTGTGCGGAAGTGGATTAACTGTATGAAATGGACGATAACACCCATTTCTCTTCCCAGGTTGTGTCTGAGCTCCTTTCTTCATCATCGGCGCCCCCAAACTCATCAACTGCTGGTGCAGAGTTGACTCTTCCAGTGGCTGAGACACTGAACAGCATTGAGGCGGTGTGTGAAGATGAAGAGCCTCAGTGCCTAGACCTGAGCGTTCCTCGTGGACATCAGCATGACGACGGACAACACGGTGCTCAAGTCGACACATATGACAAGGGTGTACAGGTGTCGGTGCGGCCCAGAATGGTGTCTCGGTCTACTCAAACTAGTGCTCCGATCAAGTCCGTTGGTATGCCATTTTTGCTATGATGATACTAGCTGTTCCTGCCTTGAGACAAACAAAATATTTTCTGTTAGCTCTCACATTAGAAAAAACAAACAAAGTATGCCATGCATAAGTTAGCCTTATCTAGCCCAGCCCTATACTCTACCTCACATATGTCTGCAGTAAAGACAAAGGCATAGGCACGCGGGCCTAGCTCGGTAGTATACTTTTGTTTGTACGAGGTCTTGTGCATAAGAGGCACTTTCTAAAGTTACATGCTCGTGCCCATGCCCTCGTCTTCACTGCAGATGTTTGTGAGGTAGAGTATAGACATGGCACTGACTGACAGTATAGAACTGCATTTCACCTTTGAAAAGGTGCATGCCAGTGCAGAAAGGTCATGCTCACTCCAGTGAGCTCTGCTCGAGTAAGAGATGTAAGCAGCAAGCACTAAATAACTCCAGTTGCCAACATATGAGATCGAGAAAGTGAAAAACAGCCAAGCATTTATTTTGATGCCTTAAAAATACCCCCCCCAATTTGTCCAGGGTTATTGCACAAAGAGTAGGCAGCAGTAAAAACTATGATTGCCTAAAGAAAGCTCACAAAACAAACATCAAAAGGGCAAAGTACAGAAACACACTGTATTTTCAGGGGAAGACCATTCTGATCAACCATAGTGCATAAAAATAAAAATACTTGGGAAAGTTTGAGAAGGGAAATACATGCAAACTGGTCAGGAAACATAATCTAAACCCCGAGACTAAAATAAACGATGCACCGCAGTATTTTCTCTATTGCTTTGTAGGTTGTAATGCCTGAGAAGCGACAGTCCATGCTTGAGTCATCATAATGCAACCAGTATTGGTGCACATTGGACACGGCACGTCTGGCGAACGAGAGTGAATTGATTACACGAGAGGGTTTGAGAACAGTATTTCTTCACCGCAGCTCAAACCCAAGCATCCCACTCTTGCAATGCCATATAAAAAAAAATCACCGCCTTAATTGAAACCAGGGAATCCTGGCTGCAGCTAAAAAAAATTATGTTTTTCCAAATAACATTTTTTGAATTTGTAGTACACTAGCTGGTGCATGCATAACTGCCACTTAAAAGATGCATTTGTTATATGCTTTCCAATAGCCAATCCAGTACTCTTTGGGGCAAGTTTAAGTACTTACAGTATTCCCAAAGAATAACCTGTGCACCCAAATGTGGCTCAGGTTCACAAACTGGTTAAGTGTGCAATTTTATACTTCGTTTCAGTTTAATTCTAGATGCAGCCGACGCTACGAGCTAACGGGACCAATCAAGCAGCGTCAATGGCGCAAGTTACTGGGCCTTTTCTGTTTATGAGTGGTTCATTGATGATAAAACACATACAGGAACAGTGTGAACACCATGACGGTGCGATTTTGATGCCTTTTGATTGGTCCCATTACCTCATAGTGTCGGCTGCATCCACACCACAGAAAAAACTAATCTGTAACAATGGTCCCCTATGTGTGTGTAAGAGGTTCAAAATTTCAGATTTACCATATCTTTATAAAGGTTTTTACTCTTTTTCAGAAGTGCAAGCCACCCCGCTGTGTGCTGATGCAAGCACCGAGATGGACAACAGCTTACATACAACCTATCCCTCAAACAGAGATGAGGACATGACGAGCGTCGAAGACCCTGACGAAACAGGGAGTCCAGTGGGGAGGACTATGACTCCAGTGATGACTACGATCCTTTTGAGGGTTGTGAAGACAGGTATGAACCAAAGGCATCAAGTTCAAGCAAGACTGAATCATTTCAGACTTAAGCCTGCTGTTTTGTGGAGAATGTTCTCAAGAGACCATTCGGTATACATAATGCAAAACTGCTCGCACAAACAACTGATTCCCAGTATTTTCTGTTTTATGATTTCTTGTATAGTTAAAAGGCTGTCATCGTAACTACTAGTGAGGTAGGAAGTACTATTCATTTGTGGTACTAACCTGAGTCATAAAATTTGGTTTCCACCAATACCCTTTTGAAGTAAAATAAGATAAAGCACTGACAGCCCATTCACTCTGTGTCTCACAGTGTGTGCAGCAGTTGGTGGCTCATGTCAGCAGGTCAGAGTGACTGGCTATTTAGTAAACGCATGTGCCTGCCAGAGAAGCATATCATAAAGTTTGTGAACTATGTGCTTGGCCATCCTCTGTATTATCAAATACTGTTTGTATTTGCACTGTGTTAGAAAGCATCGAGAAGCAAAGGGTTTGTCTCCCAGATGAAGTAAAACTCTGTGAAGGACATCACTAAAATTAATGGAGCTATGTCGAAGTCTCAGTTGATAACCTAGCCGCCTCGGTGACTCCGAGGCAAGGTGCCGGCCTACGGATCTCTAAGTGCAGGTTTGAATTCCGGCCAAGGTGCCTGCAATGTGACGGAGGCTTATTGCAGGGAAGACGCCGTGTAACCGAGCTTTCGGTTGCACGTCAAAAGATCCCCAGGTGGTCGAAATTAATCCTCAGTCCTCCGCTGGGCGGTGCTAGATGCCCGTTTTTGGTTTGGCATGTAAAACCCTCAAATTTATCTTCAGTTGATAACCTCTGCGATAATCTTTTTGCTATATTAGCTGAAAAGTTGAAACTTGCACATATTCATTTATTAAGATACTGCACACCTTCACAGGTGTTTGAGCCACGGAGCTTTTTTTACACACATGCTGAAGTCTGAAATTGGAAGATGGTTGCAGAAACTTTGATTTAAATCTAAAGTGAGATTCAAAGTCCATCTTGAAATTTTTAGCTTCTGTATTTTTTGCATTGCAGTTCCAATCAACCAGAAGCCACATCCGAATGCAGCCGCATATTCATGGTTGCAGAAAAGCACTTCATCGAGCTCTTCAAGGTATGCCAAGAATGCCTTGCCAGCTGTCAAGTCGACATCCAGTGCGAAGGAACGGTGGTGGAAGTCTACACGCAGTGCCCATCTGATCACCGGGGATACTGGATCAACCAGGATGTGGTCCATCAACAGCCTGTGCTAAATCTGCTGGTCGCTGCTGGGATCCTGTTTGCAGGTTGCAACCCCACAGCATCCCTTAGGATCCTGAGCAGCATCGGTGTCCAAACAATATGCTGCAGGACATTCTTCAACTTGCAGCAGACTCACCTTTTCCCAGCCATTGAAAGAGTGAGTACCTTTATGCTCAGAGGTTCTCAAGCTTAACTATTTAAAACATACAGGGAAACGGACAGGACAGAAGAAATGCTGATCATGCCTTATCAACACGCCCAAGCTTCCATTCTGAACAATTTCGGTTCTCAATCATTTTTTTCAGGAGAAACACCTCCCTTTTTTTTTATAGGTAGCCAAGGAACTTATTCTGTTCTCAGTATTTTTGGAATTGGGAGCGTATGACACCTAAGGGGGGCACGCCGCTCCACCTTGGCAGCTGTTTGGCAGCGTCACCAGCAATAGCATTTGTGTTACGTCACATAGTGAAGTGCTGCCCGCTCCAACCTCTTTTAGTGGACCTGCAACATATTAGCCACCAACGTCTGCACCTTTCTGCCGCCGTGTTTCTCGAATTATCTCCAGAGTGAATGTTTTGCACCCAGGGGCGGATTTAGAGGGGGTCCGGATGTCCTGACCTCCCTCTTGATTTCTGCATGTGTAATATTTAGGGCGTGAAACAAGGGAGAGGGGGAGGGGTTCCTAAACATATGGTACGCTGACCAACACCTGACCCCCCCCCCCTCGGGAAATTCCTGCATCCGCCCCTGTTCGCACCTTGACATTCAAAAGCCTACCCACTTCCAGCATTGCTCTGCATGTGTTCTCACGTCATTGGACCACAGGATTTGCTTGTAGCTTAGGTTCAATCGTGTGTCCCACAGTTGTAAACGGAAGCGATGATAACACTGCTTTTTTTCATTTATCTGTGCTGCTGGCATATGGCTCTACCAAGAACTTGGTTGTTTAAATTAAGGTCTGGAATCACTATAGGACGACATTCACTAGTGTCAGTGATCGAAAATATCTATGTGGAACTTATTTGCTCTTCTTATTATCAGGTTGCTCTTATCTTGCGGGTAGATCAAGTAGATGTCCTGGGATTGATATGAACACGTTTTTTTCGCCAGTGCATGGAGGGGATCCGTGTGGTCAATTTTTATCTCTAGTCTAAAAGAAGTCGGTGCCAACTGTTGCTCCAACTGTCCATATAGTGCTGTGCACAGGTAAGCTGACATTGATTAGAAACTAAGTTCGGCTGCTACATGCAGTGCTTACGCAAAATGCTTCTGCTAGGAGCCACACAGGCTCCACCGTCTTGTTGCACGCTTTTAATAAAGCAGTTCAGAAACAAACTGATTTCATAAATAACTGGGGGATGTTTGGCACATAGTTACGCATTAATAGGTGACTTATTTTTTCTGAAATGATGCTTACATTAGAAAATGTTTCTAATGAGGGGTAGGCAAAACCCAGTTTGGGAACCCATGCTCCAGGCATTTGATGACTAAGCTCAATACCCTCTTCATACTTTGTTGAGTATTGAATGCCACAAAGTATGGTGCCATATCTTATTTTGTAGGTATGGACCCAGGACCAGGTGGCGTTGCTGAACGAGGCAAGTGCCCGTCCTGCCAGGCTGGCTGGAGATGGCCGGGCAGACTCGCCCGGTTTCAGTGCAAAGTTCGGCACATACTCACTGCTTGATCTGGACTCGGGGAAGATCATTCATTTCGAACTTGTACAGGTATGTGGAATGCTAGGACCAGGTGGCATTGCTTTTCTGTTACACATGACAGTGTAACACAAGCATCTTAACTGCAGGTTTCGTGTAAAACACTGAAGCTTAAGTTAAAGTTTAAGTGGACAGATCATTCTGGTAGTACTTTGAGTTAGATACACCACCACAACTTATCTAACGAACCAGGTGCATTAGCGGGGAAATACAGGTGAACACACAGGCAGGAGTCTTGCACTTATATGCATCCTTGCACGAGAACATTGTAATGTCCATGTTTATAGTGACAGAAAAGGCATTTCTTTTTAGAGCTAAAGGAAGCTGAAAAGCCACTTATTAAAACTGACTCCACTTCTGCTAGGCTTTTCCTGAATAAAGAATGGATCTATGGGCATGTTCAGGGATATGATATTTAGTGCCAAGTTTATTTGCATTCTTTTTTGTCCACTGAATTGCAGTGCATATGATACAATTCTATTGACAGTCCAATGAAGTTGGTGGGAGCGGCCGGATGGAGCTGGCAGGCCTCAAAAAGGCCTTGATTTTCTTGGACTCCCATGGCGTGACGGTGGAGCTCCTCGTCACGGACCGCCACGTGCAAGCAAAGGCATTTATGAGGAAAGAGATGCCTCACATCGTCCATGAGTTTGACGTCTGGCACGTGGGAAAAGGTGCTATTTCCTTTTTTATTGCTTATGTGCACCTGTACCGAAATGTGGCACATATTACTGACTTCTACAAGCTTCACAACTTTTGCTCTTCTTTTTTCAAAAGCATTTTGGCCTCTTTTTAACAGCAGTTAGGATTATTATAATTTTTCACTTTTGGCAGTAACTGGACTTCCAGACTGCATGAGAAATGGTTAGTGCCTGGAAACTATCTGGGACTGCACTGCATTAGTGTCAGGGGGAATACAGGTGTTTCCAGAGAGGGGGCCAGCATATCAGATGTCTAAGACCCCCCCCCTTTTTTTACCGCCCTAAAATTTACACAACTGGAATTAGAGAAGAGGGTCGGGACATCCGGACCCCCATTGAATCCGCCGCTGATGGCACCATACTTCGTGGCACCATCACTATCAACTTTTCTAGAAGCATACACAAATCAAGAATGGCTTTTGTATTGGGAGAAGGTATCTGCAGTGCAAGATAACAAGCTTTAGATGTAAATTTTATTTAGTGATCATAATAAAGCACACTTCAGGTGGTTCATTCTTTCCATTTTCAGGGGTGAAGAAAGAGCTTCTTGCCGCTTCAAAGACTGCAATCTATGCTGAGCTGGCACTGTGGAGGAGGTCTGTGGAGAACCACCTGTATTGGGTGGCAGCCTCAAGTGAGGAAGACCCCAGGCTGATCGTCCCCAAGTGGTTGTCCATCCTGAACCATGTACGGGACATCCACGTACACAGGAATCCTCTGTACCCCGTGTGTGGTCATGGGGAGCTGGAGCCTAGGGAGTGGCTAGATGATGGTGCGTATACAACTTTTAAATGTGATCCCGGCTAAAAATTCCCATGAAATCCACCTGGAATTCTAACTGGTTTTAACTGGAACCAATTGGTTTTGGTGGGTTCCAACTGGAAGCACACTGGTCAGTGGGTCTCACCAATTGGAATTTTTTTCCAGTTGGAACCTGAAGGGGTTCCAAATGGTTCCCATTGGCAGTGACCAATTGGTTGTTCAAAAACCCAATTGGGCTTAATGAGAATTTTCCCATTAAGTTTACCAAAAACCCAATGGGAAAATTTCAATTGGAACTTAATAGGAATTTTCGACTGGGATATGACTAAGTGCACAACAGCAGACTTCGTGACACTGATCGAATGTTTTGTCCCACACTATTGGATTTCCTAGACTCACCAACGTTCGAGAAGCTTGCAGCAATCATCACCAAAAGGCACCTTCTAGCAGACCTGCCACAGCTCTCAACCCGCTTCCAAACTTACTCGCTGGAGGCATTCCATGGACTGCTTATTCACTACTGTCCGAAGTCCTGCCAGTACTCAAACAAGGGAATGAAAGCAAGGTAACTTGCAACAATTGTTGTCTCTTGGTTAAAACAAGAGGAATTTCTTACAGCTTACACTGTCCATCTCATACAGTAAGGAAAGAGGGAAGTAAATATGTCCTATGCTATACTCCTCACCTAAAAAAAGCATGTTCTGCACATAAGTCATTTGCTGAGCAAAATAGTTCTTGCTAGACTCCACTATGAAAGAAAACAATGCTTTCTGCCTTTGAAATGTGTGAATTTTGATAAAGTAACAAACAATAACTGAATTCACAGCATGAAGGCGAAACTAGTATGTTTGCAGAAAGCCAGTCCTTGTTTATTGGTTTTTAATGTTGTAAAGAGCATAAAATTAATAGTGAGTTCGTTTCACTGCTCTTGTGTCCACGCATGGCCACTCGCAGAGTGGAGGTGAGTTCGTTTCAGCTGGCACTCCATGACGGCTGTAGAGTACTACGAGTTTGTTTCGGCGCCGGTACTTTACGCAGGCATGTACTCACTGTATCGAGAGAATCGAGCGTGTGGCCAGAATTCAATCCTTTCATGCATGACTCTGGCGAGGGACGAGAGCAGACGGCGAGGAATCGACTGCTACATGGTGTCATTTGCACCTAGCGTAACCGAAAAAAAAAAAGTGGACTTTCGCTTATAATTTTATTTCGCAGGCGATAGAGCTGTGAGATCTCTCTCACCATGCATGTGCGGGTGAAATGTTGGACATCTTTCAACAACGCTTGCCAGGCAGAAACCTGGGATGTACATGTCCAGTCAGCAGCCAGAGAAAGCTGAACTTGGGGAATTTTCCCGAGACTTGGGTAAAATCAGCATGTTTAACAGCGACCTACACCAGCTATCGTCATATTTTGTTTGAGAAAGCTCTCGCTCTCATTAGGTAGTCTTATCCAGCTGTATATGACGATTGAAATCAAAAGTGCCGCGTGATGTATTGCTGGAGATTCCAATGAAAGCTGCAACCTCTCAGAGGTTGTGGCTCGTACATCTCCACGACAGTAGAGTTTAAAGAAATTGCAAATATAAACTACACATTGCAGCGACTGCACTACCGTGTTCCAATGTATCATGGCGAACAGCAGGACTTAATTTCGTTTCAAGTCTGTACTCTAGCTTACTATGGTGCCTTGAACATGTTTCTGACTGTTGTGTGTACTGTGTCCAATAGGTGGTCCCTCGATTTCTACCTGATGATGTCGCAGAAGTGTTATGCTATCACCTGCCACGGCAGCGGTGGTGGGTGGGGCAGACTCCTGGTGCAAGTCACTCTCCGGCTTGACAGCTCATGGAAGCTACGGCGGCCAGGAGTTGCAATGCTGTGATGACCGACATTCTTAGATAATGATAAGAGGAATATAATAATAATAATCATATATTTATTTTAAATAAGAATATGATGAAGCGAGACTGAAGAAAAAAGCTGCTTCATGCAGCTTGCTTGATAAGTCCTCGGCCCCTCTTCCTAGAATGGCAGCAGCTGGCAGTTAACAAGCTTTACGAAAGAGCGGGATTCTAAATCAGTTCTTCTCTGTTGCCTGCACACAAGCAGATATGGGCAGATAGCATTCCTAGCGCCACCAGCGTTAATGCCTATGGTGTGTACTGGCAACAAAAAGAAATCGTTTTCGAACGACTCTCTTTTTGCGGCGACTCTTGTGCACACTTCATGTTCACCATAAAAACCATAATAGAATCCCTTTCCACCACAGGTAATGTGCATCCAATGTTCCACCGGTTCCGCCGCTTCTATCCATTGGGCGGCTGATAGTGTAGCTAGTGCCACCGAGCGCATGCACCACGAGAAGGTGCCCGGTGTTGTAGGAAGCTTGTCAACTGACTTTGATCTAGTAACAGTGGTGACGACAGCGACACTATTTTTTATCGAACTTCTACGACCAACCGCCAAGATCACAAAATCTGACAGGATGACACTCCTGCTTTTGTGACGTCATCTATTGCCACTTCGGGACCACTTTCGATGCAGAAGCAGAATGGGACACTAAACACGCTAGTCGGGGACGTGTTACAGGCACCACACTCTTACTACGGCATAGATAGCGACAGCTTCAATCTACACTCGGTGCCCTCAAAAAGTTAGTCAAGGACTGGCTCTCTGCGCAGCACTCTACAAGTGCGATGCATTCTGGGAGAGGAATCGCACGGTGCCAGTGTGTGTGAAACAAGCTCGCTATAAGTTTACTAAAATTTGACTTACTATTATAAGGCTACCATTTATACATTTTGTTTCTGACCTTTCAATAGTTGCTTCAACTTTAAACTTTCGTTGAAACTTGTCTTGATTTTTATTTGGTTAAAACTGCTTGTTTATTTCAGGACCATGCTGGCAGTGCTTCATTTCAACGAGAACGGGAACAGAGCACAGGCAGTCACAAGAGAGGGCGTGGAGCGCTTTAGGGTGAAGCACCCTAAGGCAAATGGAGGAGAACCGGTAGCAGTACCGGAGAAGGAGGGGCCTACCTATGGTGCGTACCAGGAGCCTTTATATTGAGCTGTGTGCATGCACAAATCAACCTATATTATTTATTGCTGCATTTGCCGGGCTTCAGCTGTCACGTTTCCAGTGCGAGCCTTCTAGTTTCGGTAACACTTCGGCATCTCGTGCATCCATGCACAGCCAAAGCATTGCAGAAGAAAGCAAGTGCACACTGGAGGCTGGTTATTCAAAAGAGACGGCCTGCTGTTCTCACCTTGTCAGGGACTATGAAATGATAATTCATTTTTAAGACGCACTGAAGGTTTTTATTTTTCAGCATCAGGGAAAGTGGATAAACACGGCTGTAGTGTTGTTGGTAGAAAGACAATTGGTAGTGGGGCAGTTTGTTGCATAAGGCATTCCATCATAGGGAAATTCATTGCAGTGGCAGTTCGTCATATGCTGAAAGAGCCTTGTTTTTCCGTGCAATTTTTCTAGCGCAGAGCATATTGCCCGGAAATTAAAAATCACGGGCAAGGCACTATTGACACAGATGTTTTGGAGTTTCTTATTATAGCTGGTCGAATCGCTGTTACTCAAACGACGCTGTCTGATTTCCCGGAACTCCAACACGATCTGGGTACGAGTCGTCCCAGTAACTAATAGGAAGACGGTGGCAAATATGCAAGTTTGTCTAAACAGATTTCTTTAGAAATGGTCGCTTTACCTTAAAGAATTATCCACTCATACTGAAATGTTTCAGGCACACGCCTCGAGGATCTCTGTGCTGTCCGTCCCGTCACAGCATCAAATAATTGCTCGAAGGTGCTTGCGACGTGTTTCTTGCTTTCTCAGCTACCTTGTCGAGACGCTTGCGGCTTAGCTTACCTTCATTTCGGCCAGTGCCTGCTCTTTCTTGAGCGACTACAGAAACATCCAGATAATCGGTGATGCACAACCCACATTGCTCTGCAAATTATATTGACACAAACTTGCATATTTGCCGCTGTATTCCGATTCGTTATCAAGACAACTCATACTCAGATTTTGTTGGAGTCCTGGGACGTCAGACAGTGTTTATTGCGAAAGTAACAGCGATTCGACCAGCTATTGTAGAGACTCCAAAACATTTGTGTCAAGAGTGCCTCGCCCGAGGTTTTTAGGTTGGGAGCAATATTCTCGGCTCTATAAAAATAGGACGGCAAGACGAAGCTCTTTCAATAAATAGCCCAACCGAGCTGTCACCACCACGAATTGCCCTAAGACGAACTGCCCTGCTACTATTTGACGCGCTACGAATTGTCTTTGGAGGAACTGCCCGTAGCCCCGTACACACATTGATTGTCATGTCCACAGAAGGGGGCTTCATAGAAGCGAGAAAAACTTGCACCAATTCGATTGTTTAGAACCATATAGATTGCAGTGTTCCTAAAAAAGAACTCAATTGAAGCAAGTAGAAGAAAGACTTTTATTGATTCTGTAAAAACTTTCACAGAAGTATTGGCAGGAGTGACTGTCAACACTGCTGTATGGAGCTGCTCAATTGCCACCAAATTTTGTTTAGGGTTGTAGTTTTTTCGAAGTTTACTTTTCTTCCAATATGGGAGTGTTTTTTTGTGTTTATTTCCACCCCACAGATTCAATGTATTTCTCTGTTTATTTTTGTGTTGGAAACAAAAATTTGAATTTACTGAGGCTAAAGAACTCGGAACAGAGGCATGGGACATCTCAGCCTCTAGCGAACATGTGGATGACCCTGATATGTACTTGAAGAAGTAAATGAGATGAGGGTGTAATTCTCGAAAGAAATAAAGCAGCCAGGCAGACAGTTCAATGTGAGCCTGGTTCCGGGTGAGGACAAGACAAAGCTGTAGATTATGATTCCTTTGAGTGAAGCATCGGTTTTTCTTATAGAAGGAAAGCTTCGATTCAGGGTTTTTCTGTATTGACGGATTGTGATATAACTGACTCTGATTACTTTTCGGGGTTTATCGGTGTACACCGAAAACACAAAACCACATTATGTTGCACTAAATTATTTCTTCCAGGCTACATAGCAAGGCTCCTTGAGGCAGTCCAGGAGGGGGTGCAGAGCAAGGCACTCCGTGCCTGTGTTGCCATGACTGCTGACGACCCACCGCCGCTCAGCAACTCTGCAAGGAAGGTTTCAAAGGTGGAGCTGGTCCAAAAGCACAAGACAAGGTTTAACAGATAAGGTTTGTTTCATACACTGTGAACAAGGTGCTGGATTGTGGAGCTCGTCTCTTTTATCTCTTCAGTACCCATCTCGGACAAACACTGGAAGATTTTTGCCGGTGTGGCTGCGGTGTCTGGGTTCCACGAGACGGGGGGACTCCCTCCCACAGGCCCACATTCCTCTGCAACCTCCACCCTCCCCTGCCTCCTGATGGCGTGCTCCAAGTCTACTTACTCATCATGTGCACCCAGCTAACTTCAGGACCCTCGATAGTGCCTGTCTAGCTGTGACTATGTCAATGAGAAAGGCACAACCTTGCATCCTGCTCATTCTCCTCTTTTAAAATTTTTGTTATCTCGCCATTTTATGTTTAGCACCGATTGTTCACTTAGCATTTCAAATCGAATCAGTTTATGTCGCCACACCATCACAGACGTGACGAGTGAGCGAGGAAAATAATCTACAAGGTTGCAGCTTGATGGATCCCTACCCTCGGCCTGAGACAAAGGGCAAAGCAGTAGTGACACACATACACAGCTAGCACTAATGTCACTTGACCAAACGTAATGGGGTAAAGGGCGTGCGAGAGGGTAGCTTCCGCTGTGTTCACAAGATGCTTTTGGCCACCAGAAGGAGGGTCAAACTTGGGAGAAAGGGTGCATGGGATCATAGTTTCCGCTGCGTTAACGAGGCGCCTCTGGCTACCAGAAAGGGGGCGTACTGACGTCACGTGCAAGCCGTGTATAGAAAACACAAATGAATGAACTGATGATTCAACAGAAAATATTTTGCAATTGAATGCATGCTCCAGGTAATCACATACATAAAACAGGATGATGAAAAAACATTATTGCACATTATTTTGAATTGTATGAGCATCTCAACATTTCGAGAAAATGCTGTGTTTACGAATGACGGTATTTTGTGACTCAACCTTTCTGTGAGCCCAACATGTGGTGGTTCACACTTAGTGCATAAGTGTTGTACTGTTGTTCTCTCACATAGCTTCTTATTGGTGCTTTGGAAAAAAACGGCATACCTCAAACTTTCAGTAAGAATGTCTGAAGCCAGTGTAGGTACCGTCGTCAGACGGGTACCTGCACCTTATCCTGTGGAGCACACAGCTGGGGAGTATCCGTCGGTTCCCTTTTCCCAGGCGTTTCCATGTAAGGAATGCAAACTGCCGGTATGCTGTGTATCTCATCTGACTGAAGAGAGGAAAGGAAAGTATTAGAAACAATTTTGTTTTGAAGAATTTTTATATTCACCTTTTTATTGGGTAGGACGGCCTGAACCCGTCGTGCTTCCTACTTGCCAGAGCAATTTGAAGAACTGCTTCATTTAGGCAAGCATGTTTGAAATTGGGTGACTTTGTTGTGCAGCGCTTGCTTTTTTGTTTTGCTACTATGGCTGCTACCTCCTGGCAGCACATGGAATCTTCCTCCCCTTCCATCGGGACACATTCCCCACATGAGCACCTGTTGAAATATTGAAAAATAAAGGGCATGTGTTATACTCTTGTCAACTGTTTTTTTTTTTTTTAACGAGTCATTTTCTTTTGCATTGTTTTTTGTGTTAGGAGTCTGTAGAGGCGTGTCGGCCAGAATTCTTGAAGCGAGTATGCCTCAAAAAAGCGACGAATTTCGCTCGGCGACGTTCACCCTGTGCGCGGCGTCAGAACAGCTGTTGTCACCGCACGCAAGGCGAACGTACTGGCGGGCGAAGTACATTGTTTTTTTTGTTTGTTTTTTTGCCGCAAATCGTTTTTAAGAACTATTCTAGAACTGCATTTCTACATTTCACTCAGTTTGCCGATGAAGTATTAAATTTGAAAGGATCCGTGGAAGGCCGCTAACGACGACGAAACCCATGGCGGTGCTCGGAGAGCCGAAAATCTTCGAAAGAAAACTGGCCGAATTGACTGCAGCGTGCACTACAACCTTTGGACTCGGATGTGCGTGGTAACCACAGTTACCGCAACAAACACGGGTGGCTTTGACACGCGAGTGCTCTTGCAACGGGCGAAAATGAAACGAGGGAACTGCATCCGTTTTTTTCCTGCCACATTGAAGCAGGACGACAGACTTTTAAAATGCCAGTGTGGTACGTGGAATGACCTAGAGTGCCTCAATGTCCTCCTGTTTTAAGGTGATGCCACATTTTGTAGTACCCAATGCTGACTGCACGCGCTTACAAAAGAAATAAGAATAAATAAGAATAGCCGGCAGCAAAATGCCACCACTGTCAGTGCCAGGAGCTCGTTGGAAGACAAGCTTTGACGCGCTCCAGGACAAAAAAGAAACAAAAGTAGCGGGAACAATATGGCCAGATGTGATCACTCTAAGCAAAGCGCACATGAAAACCCAGGATACGTACCAGTCTATGTGCCCAGCACGTGCGGAGCCGGATATGTCGGTCTGTTGTGAAGCCAGCGGCCCCGCTGGCTCCGCGCTGCTCCTCGTGTCCGCGCTCGAGCCCTTCCTTTGCTTTGCCAAGGGCTCAAAGGCGTACGGGGTCACGCAGAGGGTCCTCGGAACATGAGGTTCTTCTTCCGTACCCACTGAAGTTCTCAAGTCCCCTTCTTCCATGCTCGAAAATTCGTGTCGAATGTTGAACCACACGGGTAGCTCGCCAAGCGACAGCGAAGTGAATCGCGCCTGGTCCTTTTATGACGTCACGGCCCCATCAGCCAATGACGTTTTGCGGCAGCGACCGGCTGCTTATTTTTCGATTTTTTTAACGTTTAGTGTTGTTTTGAAGACAAATGATGGTGATATTTAGATTCTCCAGGAAAAACTACGCCGGAAAGAAGCATTAACTCATTTTTTTTAAAAAGCGTTTCAGCTTCCCTTTAATAAACATTTGACTGCATTTTGGACTTTTTAAAACTGGACAAACAGCTTAATACAAGCGCCACAGAGATATTTAAGTATTGATGGAAATAGTGTGCTTTTTAGTAGGTAATTTAAAAAAGCTAAAGTAAGCGGACTTGACGCTGTGAATGTTTATACATCTATTGTGAGATATCAAGCCATTTTTAAGAATTATAGTGGTAGTGGTCAGATGCAACCCTGAAACTTTTCTAAGATTGATGTAATGTATGAGATGTAACAGCCTGAGTACACTGCACTGTTTCTAAGTGAGGAGTTTTATTTCTAGAAAACCCAAGTCCTTTGGAGATAAGCCAAGATAAACAGAAGTTTGCTTATCAGATTGGCTTTAAAGGGGCGGGGCACTGACACCCCAAAGGTCGTATTTCTTTTTGTCTAGAACGATGCAAGTTGTCATGGACACGCAAAAAATACCGCATTGCAAAAATGATTCTTTACGCGCGCATGTGCCTTATTTTGGACGTTTTTCTCTCCTGCACCTTGCCTCCTTGCTTCTTTTGATTTGCGACGTCAAAAATCATGAAATTTAGAAGTTTTGTAGGCGACATTTTTATAACATTTAATAACGGCAATCGTAAAACATTTTTTATTGCAGTTGCAAACGCACTACGGCCCTTCTTTTTGAAAAACCAAAAATCGGAGTCTGGTGTGATGTCGCCTGCTGGATTTCTATCCTCCCTCGGAAAACATGGCGGCAATCGACGCTACATAGCAGAGGATGATCAGTGAGTTGGGGAATGTTGAAGTGGCCTTTTTTAGGTGCCCGACAACCTCTCAGACTTGGAAAGGAAATCGTCAAACGGTGAAAAGAACTGGGTTTGGAGTCTGTGTGTAGCAGTTTCGGTTGTTACTCCACCGGGGCAGCCTTTCCGACGTCAAGCATCGTCTGCTCGCCACCATAGGCAGGGAGCACGGCACTGCACAAAGAAAACCAAACCGGTTTTCCCAGTAAGCGGCGCCCTTCTCTTCGCTCCTCACCTCTTCGCTTTGGGTCGCGATGGCACAAGGTGGCAGCAGTGGTTTGTAGTGGAGCGGAGGCGTGAAAGAAAGAATCGACTCGTTGGACTCCACAATATTTGACGTCGCCGCACTGGCGCGGATCGCGCGGGAACTTAAAATTTGGCATTTGGAAATTGTTTTTTTACATCACAAATACTGAATTTCTAAGTTTCTAATTTTGAAGGTAATGTCCGGGCATGGTTTTGAATCGTTCTAAATAATAAAAAAATATATGATTTTGATGTGTCAGTGCCCCTTAAAGCCCTGTAGCGTGGATGCCTGTATAGTGGACTCTACTTCATAATATGACCATGAGATATGAGATTTTGAAAACCAGTGCACTCCCATATTCTTGCAGTTACAAGAAAGATTGGCCTAAGTTCAGTTTCTGGGCTTGGCTGTTCGAAAAAAATTTAAAAGTTCATTAGGATGCTAAATTTTTCGTATTTTAAGGGGTGCAATATGATACAATTATTGTTGTTCATAATTGGTTATTCTCTTGTAATCCTTACATTTTGTCCCTTCCGAGAGATGTATTGCCATGCAGTTGCCAAAAGTATGATTGCACATGAAAATCCTGCAGAGTTTAAGGATTTATGTCCCAGAAAAGCCAGGTGAGCTGGCATACACCTAATCCTTATGCTAAATAATTAGCTGCAAGGTATCTGTATGGAGCATTCACCTCATGGGTGTCCTGGCACCCCACTGGCTGAAACGCGACATTCTCTGTGCCACCAGCTGCTTTTTGGGGAACCTTGGGTAGAGCGCCGCCATGGGGAGGCCTTGTTCCTGACGGGTCTTTTCCAGTGCCTCCTTGAAGAAGGACAACTCGTTGCAGCAAGCGACAACTTCGTGGAGAAGTGCGCCGACATACGCTGTAATAATTGAGAGCATAGGGGAAGCTTTATGCAGTAAAAAATTTCAACCAAACATCTGCACTTATCTCAGAAAAGCCCAGTGCAACTCCCTTGTGTATGTCATACTATAGGTAGCTTGGTTTTCTCCTTGACGGTCTCGATCCCCTTCTTTGCCCTCTGCATTCTCCTCTTCCACTTGAGGCGTCCGTCCCTTGTGAGGGCTTGGCTTCTTGTGGAGTTCTCATTATGATGGAGGGCAGCCAGCCTGTTTCTGAAGCAGAAATGTAGTCTGCCAAGTCAAAAACACTGGTGGGAAATGTTAACAAAAAGTAGTGGCGTAGCCAAAGATTTTTGGGGGTGGAGGGGAGGGCTAGGGGCAGAGCTCTTGGGGTGTGGGGGTGCTGAGGGCATGGTAACATTTTTTTGTGCTGGACATACAAAATGGCGTCTTGAGCCTAGGATAGAAGTGAAACCACATGCGGGGGAGGGGAAGGGTTGGAGGGCTGTATGCCGGGCTGAAACATGATACGCCCGCTTCCTGGCTGCGCCCCTGACACACAACTAGACTGGGTTCTTTCAGCTGTGGCAACTTTTTTACAAAAGACACCTGGCAAGCATCATGCCCAGCTTGAATGCAACAGACTTGGGGATTGAATCTTATCAGAGTACTGTGATAAGACTCGAGGTTGTAGGTCTGGCCTGTGGTTGAGACGTGCTCGGGGTCCCTGAGCACGAAACGCTGCTGTCGTGATTGCTGCAAAACGCTTGTATGCTGGGGTACCTGAAATAGAAATTGCTCATTGCTCACCTCCCCACAATATGCAAATGCAGTCATACAAGACAGAGAAGTGAGTGAAATGAAGTAATTGAAATATATATCTACTGATCTGGAGAGAGCCACTCCTCTCTCCAACGAGAGAGTCATGGAGTCAGTGTGTCGCGTTGGCTGCCGGGATGAACGCAAGACTTCCAACTTAGGGCCCAGACCAAGAAGTGCCCCGTTTATTGCCACACCCACATATATACACACATATCAGGTCACATGACGATAACCGTACGCAGCACTCCTACGGCGAGTCATCTCGAAGCAGACAGTAGAGCGCGATAACTGATAGCCACGCGCGTCTTAGGTTATACCGCAGGAGCGATAACACTACACAGTGGTTCTAGATCCCTCCTTGGCCAGTATGTACATCCAAGGCATGATAGTTGATGCCCACAATTGCATAAATTTGCTGCTGTCTCCCTCCAGTTTACATGACTACCGAATACCAGTTTTATATTGTAGAATTGCTTTTCTGATCAGGCGATGTTTGAGGAGCTAGTTTAGATAGCTGGGCTCTGCTGATTTCGTCATGTTGGCTTCCTTTTTACATTTGCATTTGTTCTATAATATAGTAATAATATTTGTATTCAAAATCAGGGTGATTTTGCCATTGGGCATGAACTCCAGTCAAAAGTTATATACGGCTATAAAAGGCCAGCTAAACTTAGGAAAATAGAATATAGAGAAAAAGGAACAGACGTAGTGCTGGGAAGGTCAACTACAGCTTGTTATATACGGCTTGTGTCCTACATCCTTCTACATGTACTAGTGTATCATGTACTTCTACATGTACTAGTGTATCATGTACTTCTACATGTACTAGTGTAAAAAAACGCAAGGGTAGTGTGCTAATCTGTTTTTGCAATGGCAAATGTGATGCCAATGCAGCATTGCATGATATACCACAGAAATGTGCATAATATGAGGATTTTTTTCACATTTTAGCACGTAAAATGTGTGTCTTGTATTATATGCAGATTCAAACAATTTTCAGCCTTCATGAGGTCAGTTAAAACACAGTTTCATAGTTTTGGTTCTCAAGTAATCAAAATCATTATCACGCTTTTTGTTAGCTGTTGTACCATCACCCGACCACTTAATCAACCAAAGTCGCCTCTGCCGATCGCCCGGCTGCTGTCAAAATCTCGCCAAGCACCTCATTGGGACCATTGCGGAGGTGATACACGGTGAAACGAGTGATTTTAGTTTGGAAGACTGATGGCAACAGCATGGCAAAGTTTGCTGTAAACGAGAGAAGCATACGAGGGTGGAGACAACAGACACAACCCCTTTCTGCATGCAACAAGAGGTGTCCGGTGGCCAAAGATACGAAGCACTTTCTGGGGTGAAAGTAGACCAAGGCACACTTTGTGAAAAAACATACTTTACATCTTGCTGTAAACAATTGAGGTACTCCAGGCAAAGGCGATGGAACTAGCAAGACAGAAAGGCATCCCACGATAATAAAAAAACTTCGAAGCAAACAAGCATTGGCTTTTGCCCGTCATGTTGGTTGGTTTCGCAGCAGACAACTTTTGCCCAGCAGACGACAGTAGGTTCTCTGACACAGTGACGCACACGCTCCCGTGACATGGTGTCACGTGCGCGCTCTGATGCTCTTATTGGGTCACGAGGGCCGTAGCCTCCACAGTTTCCCAAGTTATCGTGAAGCAGGGTATAGAAATAAGATGCTCAGTTCTGCTGTGGTGTAGCTACTGGCCTGGCAGATGCGCATGAGTGTGATTTTTACAGCTTCGCTGGGATGATTTGTTTATATATGCATTCTTTTATCTGTAACCCACCCCTCAGATGATGCTTTGGCACTGCTGAGTGTATTAGAAATAAACAAAATATAGTTTTGGAAAATGTTTCTCGCTCTTCCACATATCAACGAGGAGTTCGCCATCTCCTTCGCAGTTGGCCGCGCACCAGTAGACGAGGTTCGAGGCAGGCTGTGCCCATTGCACCAAGGCACCACACCCTGCATACCTGTGGAGAAAGGAATTAGTCAGTACACAGATCTGTTAATGTCGACTTCCTGATAAGCTGGTATGATTCTGCAAAGGACTTAGAGAATAATGATTAAAGTTGAGCACCTTTTGCAATGTGCCAAGGATCGGAGTAGTGATGGATCTCAGGTTGCTTAGTCTTCATGTGGCCCTTGATGGTGACGTGACAATCGGTCACCAAGTCCTCAGTGGTGATGCCCTCCCCCTTGAGGAAATCTATGCCTTTGATGCAGCCACACAACTGCATGGAATTGCTTGTCTTGACCTCAGGAGCCTGTAATTGTAACAAGAATGGTTGCACAATAATAGCATGTTGCATATTACCTTATTTAGACATCCTCAAAGTGAAACCATGACAAATAAGATTAGAGTAAAAAACCAAGCAAAAGTGGTCAGCTTACATAAAATGGTTGCAAGCTTGTAGAACAGCTAAACCTGTTGCCATCTGATATTAAAACGATGGAGGCAGGTACTACCCAGACAGTGTGAAGGACAACATATGGAGGTGGAAAACAATTGATGCTGAGTTACTAGATGAATAAACGGCAACTTATTATTGAGTTAATGAGCAATTTTATTGAAATGCAGGTGTAAGTGGCATAACATATACGAGTTATTAGCCTCACATGAGTCAGGAAAGTGAATGGCTACATGGTAAAACTGCCCCAAATATTTTATTTTAATTTTTTTTAAGGTCCGATAAACAGTCACCTACCACAGTCCTTTTAATTTTACTAGAAGCATGAAAAAAACAGTGCTTTACTAGAAGCACTGTTGAGCATGAAATACTTGCCTCTCCAATGCAGACCTGTACGAAGTAGATGACTTGGTTGGTGTCCATCTCCATGAATGTGTACGTCATGTTCCTAGCAGAGAAGCCAATTTAATCGAATCTTCCGTCTCCAACCAATTGCACTCTCGTTCCCCGCATCTCTTCAAGAAGTCTCCTTTGCTCTCTATTCCACACCTGCAAAAAAAAATAACAATTACATTTTTAGGAAACATTTGTTTAATATTTGTCCAAACTGATAAAGTTTTAGTTAAAAAATTACGAGGGGGCGGCTACACTTGTAGCAAAATTACCTTTATCTTTCACATGCAGTGCCACATACTATATGGATTGTCATCTCGAGCGGTCGGTGCTGTCAGTCAGTCCTTTTTTGTGCTTTGTCCAGCAGGTGATTGTGCAACAAGTTGCTGCACTACCACTTGTGCTACCTCACGCCAACTGAAATGCAAAGTACGGAAATGAACTTGTAATATTTTTTAATGGATGCTGTCTAAGCATTATGTTGGTAACCATCGCCTGGTGGACTTTAGAGGCAAGGTTGCACATTAATAAAAGCAATGGGCTCCAAGGTTACATATGGCCCTTGGCAGATAGTAAGTGAGCCGAGGCGCTCACTTGTTCGATTGCAGGCTGCACGATCGCTGTCTGGTAAAGAAAGTATGTCCGTTCTGCAATAGCCTGGATGTTGATAAGTTCCAGGAGCCTTAGCACCTTATACCCGCAGGGGGCACCCATGAAAGCAGGTGTTTGGTGAGTGGCATCACCACGGACCCGTGTCGGGTCGTGGCTTGCCCCGCCCCCGTCTGGCTGTGCGTGGCCTTCCCGTGTCTGGGGAAAAGGGCATCCTGGTGGTTGAGCCGGGCCCGGGGTCCCCGGGTGAGGGCAACACTACCTCTCGGCCCCCGGTTCTCATAGACTGAGTCCTGGTAAAGCGCCCGGCCAGGATGATTCAGCCTAGTCGTCACTTCTACTATCACTCCTCCTTTCCTTCACCCTTGTCTTCTCCTTTTTTTCGCTCTTCTCATTTTCTCTTCTTCTCAGCACTAGAGTAACGTCTTCAGCCAAGCACTTTCTTGCTTATGGAGCGTTACGCCATTCCCTTGTTGGGCTCGGTGGTGGGCGGTACGCCACAGTTTCCTGAAAACCCTCCCCGGTCTATATGGGTTCCAAACTTAAACCTTCTGATCGGCCCCCCAAAAGGGCTCCGCACCGAAGCACTCATGTGCACCATGAAACAACCTTTTGAACTGCTGAAATTTCCGAAGTCTCTGTAAGGCACTCGGAAGCGTGACAAACCACTTGGCAAACTTTTCCCCTTTCTGGTCTCCAAAGTTCGTGATGGTGCGATCGGCGCCAACCACAGTGCAAAGAAGATGGGATCTACGATCTCCTTGTCGAGGTCAATACAGCAGCAGCAAAGTGATGCCCTTCTCTTAAACTCAACCTTGTCTCCGACTACAAAGTAAGCGCCGTCCTCACCGCAAACTGAACAGTGTTCAAGGGGCCATTTCCGAGGATGACTTGCTTGACCCACTTAGAGCCAGCGATAGTTGAGGGCCTCTCGTAAATATGAGCATCCTATGAACGACATAGAGAACTTTAAGGAGAAAGGGTAACGTCTTTAGCTCACTGGGTTTACTACAAAAGGCGTGGTCTTTTATTTTTTGCCGGTGGTCAACGTCACATTTGTTTTAGGGCCAACATCGTGGTGACGACTCCGGGCGGATGGTCGACTTGTTTGAGCGGAAGGACGACACGTTCAACTTTGCCGCAAACGCAAAGTCCCTGGTAACGTTCAACGACTGTCTTTGCCCTGCTCTATTCAACCTGTAGTGGGAAAAGTAGGGAAGAGCAGCAGGTTAAGAACAAGACAAGCTCTTCCCACAAAGCCCTCCGCTCTTTCTACTTTAGCAGAGAGAATGCTGGAGAGAAGGCGAGTGGAGAGGAGGAAACCAGCAATCATGGCAGGTTGAGAGCTTTGTGGCAGCCTTAGCTGTAGTCGAGTCTTCGGTGCTTGTCCTGCTACTCCTAACCTGTAACAGGCCTTAGCTGTAGTTGAATCTTCTTGAGTGTAGATTTGTTGTCTTCTCCGCTCAAGTTTGTACAAAAGGTACCTTTTTCTTCTATTAATGAGTGCAAAGAGAAAAAGGGCCAGGCTTTTAGCTGAAGGTGATTTTGTATGTTTGCTTTTGCAAGAGATGCTATGCTCCTTTGTAACTGCTCTGTGGTTCACTAGACTCTTCATTTTTCATTTTCTGTCAGGAGGTGCTGGTGCTCGATGAAGCCGACCGCCTCCTTGATATGGGCTTCGAAAAGAGGTGCTGGTTCAGTCCGTTCTTCCTAACCTTTTTGGCATTGCTTTGAATGTAGTCTGCGTTGCAATTTGCTTCCTTAGAGAAAATCGAGGTGCAAAAATCAAAGCATGCAAAAATACCTGGAGCCAAAACATTCACATAATTTCCTCATCACATACATTTCTGTCCGATATAATTGTACATTCGACGGAATTGAAAAGATAATTTAGGAAGAGACATAATTGAACCTTGCTTGTCCAACTCTTGCCATTTCTCACCAAACTACCACTGTGTGTAAACACAAAATGCATCGAAAGAAAATTTTTTTGTCACTCTTTGTACTAAGTAGAGTATGCATGCTTAGGTAAACAGGCCAGAGATGCACAGACATTGACTATACTGCAAGGCGCTTGAACCAAGACTGAGCTACTGTAATCTACTTTTCTGTTTCCGAATGCCTACAAGGGGTGTCTAGGCCAATTTGTCGACGGCCAACTCGTCGGCGACCCTTTCGTCAGTGGGGCAGCTTGTCGAAGGAAAACTCGTCGAAGAGGCCAACTGGTCGCTGCTTTTTCAAAGACAAAATATATCAATTTTGTCCTGAAATTTTAAAGCAAGTAATCCGTAAAATTGCTGCACGTCAATTGACCTCCAGTGTGCTGTTTCTTGTCTAAGATAACAACTGGCCGCTTTCGGCGCTTTCACGGTGCAGTGGGGGACGGTCACTATGTGCAAGTGTATCACTGGGGCTACCGGCCCAGTGTTACCTACCCGGCCCACCTGTTCACTCCGCCTCGCGGCGACAGTCTGCGGCGGCTCATTACGAAAACTAATAAAGAAAAAGTACAAGATAAAGACCCCGAGATGACACATTTCTCAACTTGTTTCAAGGTTCTGTACTGTCTTTGCCCTCTTGTGATTTTTCTTTCAGTCTTGTAACCTAACAAGGGCACTGTCCCTAACCAAAAGACAAACAAAAATTTAGGTCACAAGATAGCAAGAAACCACAAACTTTTACCTCGGACCGTCATTCAAATCATTAGACGAATTACCCTTCGACAGATTGCCCCTTTCGACAAGTTGCCTTCACGAATTGCCCTATCACGAATTGGCCTATTCGACAAATGGGCTGTCGACGAGCTGGCCGTTGACGAGTTGGCCGGATGCCCTACGGCGGGCGTCCCAAAAGTTCTCGGCCTGACTCAGAAAGAGGCAACAGAGGTAAATGAACTTGCGTTACTTTTTGACATATAGTCCCCTTTGAGGCCCACACACTTTTCCCAGTGATGCTCCAATGCCTGAATCCCCTTGAAAAAAAAAAAATCAGAAGTTTCTGTTTTTCAAAAAGCGGGTCACAGTGTCAATGACGTCATCATCACCTAAAAAGCTAACACCAGAAAGTTCCTTTTTGAGCTGGGGGCAGAGATGAAAGTCTAAAGGGGCAAGATCTGGCGAATACAGTGGATGATTGACCACAGAAGAGCCGCAGGAGTGGATGGAAGCCATCGCCACAGCAGCGTGGTGTGGAAGCACATTGTCCTGATAGGTTTCAGGACTGCCCTCCGGGGCCTACTGCAGCGTTTGGCCTTGATGGCGTCCCACAGGCAATGAATCGGGGTTGCACAGTAGTTCTCTCTGATGCTGTCTCCTTTCTGAAAATAAAGGCTGAGCAGCACACCCTCTGAATCCCAGAAAACTGGCCATCACCTTGCCTTCTGATGGAAGAGACCGAGCCTTCTTCAGCGGTGGAGAGAGGGGTGTTTATACTGTTTAGACTGGGCTTTGTTGTCGGGTCGAAAGTGGTGGACCCAGGTTGCGTCCACAGTCAAAAATTGGGCACGGAAGCCTGCAGGATCTGACCTGAGCAGCTCAAGATTGTCCCTGGACGTGATGTAGTGGGTGCGTTTTTGGTCACACGAGAGCAATCTTGGAACCCACCCGGCTGAGACCTAGTGCATGTCATGCTGTTGCGTCAAGATGCGCCGAACTGTGGTTTTGGAGATGTCTGTGACCTGTGCAATGTTCCGTATTTTTACTCAACAATCTGCCATTACCTCATCGTGCACATGGTCGACGTTTCCTTGCGCGGTTACTTCGCCAGGTCTGCCAAGGCTGGGGTCGTCTTCGGGGCTCTCCCATCCCCAATTAAATTTCGCGGCCCACTTCTTCACCGTGCTCTAGGATGGAGTATCCTGTGCCTATGTCGGTACCATGTCTTTGTGGATGCCTGATGGAGTTTGGCCCTTCCAAGACAAATATTCAATCGCGGAACGTATCTTCATTTTCTTCATTTAGCTCGACTGCACGGATTGCCACCTATTGGTGGCCGCCACAAAAAAACGTATTGTGCCCATTTTCCATTTTCAGTGTGGCGAATCTTAAGAAGAGCTCACGTGCTATAATAAGCTTTAGTGTCTGCGCTGGCACTCCTGTGTTAGGCCAATAACTTTTGGGATGCCCCTCACACTTATGGTAACACAATTCTTAAGATAATTGGCAAAACAGTAGCCAGAGTTAAAGACATTCCTAAAAGTTTATTGCTTCCTGAGATTTCTTCATTTTTATACACTTGAAAAATGTTACTATCGGTTTTTAATTTCAGATTTACATTTTGAAGGCCACCATACGAGATACAATTAAATTGTTATTGAAATTGTCGATGCTTTAAACACTGTGTTACCAAACTAATCATGACTTTTAAGGAACTAAAAGAAAAGATAAATTGTAAGAGAGTTGGGAGAATAGACCTCTCGTAAAACATGCAGCCCTTTTTGCGACATCGGAAGGAATTCTGGGAACTTGCTGTATAAAACCAGCTAAAGCAGGCAAGGGCTGGCATGCAACTGCACTCTCTCTTTCTCTTTCTCTAGTGTCACGTGGTAGATCCTGCGAGAGGAGCATACTGGGTGTTCACAAAATTAATTGCGTGCTTTGCACACACCCTCTTGGGAGTTTCAGAACAATAGGATTATCTCGGAAACCAATATTTCCATCGGGAATTTCGACGAAACATACTTTTAAGCATGATTTATTTAATTACTGGATTGCATCTAGCCAGATAGCAAGCATTTATGAAGCAGTGTCAGAATCTCGCCATGTTAGCTGACCAGAATATAAAAATGAAAGAGGGACATAAAAGATAATACAGAAAACGTGGGCTTTCAACTAAAGCATGTGTCATCTGTAGTCTTCTGTCCCTCTTTTGCTTTTGTATTTCACTCACCCCCACGCCCTGCCATCCAAATTAGCTGCCTCTTCATTGCCTTTGTTCGTTCTAAAGAGATGCCTTTGGATAATCGTCGGTGTCACGTCGTTTGCAGCGTGAACACGATCCTTTCATACCTGCCCAAGCAACGCAGAACCGGGCTGTTTTCTGCGACGCAGACCAAGGAGGTGGAGGACCTGATACGTGCGGGACTTCGCAATCCCGTTAGCGTCTCCGTGAAGGAGAAGCAAACATCCCTGGGCAAATCCCAGAGGACACCGGCACTGCTAAAAAATTTCTACATTGTGAGTGAGCTGGGAAACCTCAGAGTCTGACCAACGTGTACAGTTATTGTCAGTCGTACATAAAATGCAAGCTGGGGGTTATCTGGGAAATATTATTTTGGCGGTAAAGCAAGACAACTGTGTCGTGATGTAGCACAGGACGTAGAGATACTGCGACGTTCCATACTGTGACAATGGCTGCTGCACATGACGTCTGTTTTGCCCTCTAATCAGACTGCCACTACACCCTCTCATGATGTTGACATTTCTTGATTAGCTTGTATATTGAAAATAAAAATGAATGGTACTAAGTGTGTATGTTCTTATGCAAGATTGGGGACATTGCCCCCAAGACAGTGTTGTTGTCTTGGGTAAGTGGTTTTGTATCTATGTATGTTCTATGACAAAATGGAGTGTGCCATCGGGGCAGTACTATTGCTTCGGAACGAGCTCCTGCTCATGTTACTTTGTATACCGCCACTTCGCGATGCAGTCACATTCGTTGCTGATAGGGCTGCTCCACCGTGAGAGAAGTCGCACTTGGTGTATTCGCCTGATGATGACCATACAAGTATGAGTTGGGCGGTATAAAATGTTTCAAACTAGTGAATTTTCTAAAAGGATATTGGAAGACAACATGTATTTAAAGTGCCATTGTATTTTTGTTTTTGTGACTACTGTATAATAATAACTTTCTGCATAGATGTGTGAAGCAGACAAAAAGCTGGACCTCTTGGTCGCCTTTCTGCAAAGTCACTCGAAGGAGAAGCACATGGTGTTCTTCAGCACCTGTGCCTGCGTGGAATACTTCTCTGCTATTCTTGTGCAGTAAGTACTTCAATTGAAGCTCGTGAAAGGTTTGATGACAGCATCCCAGGGGCGTCATGGTATGTTTTTGTCGTTTTGCAGGCTGCTCAAGAACACTGCTGTTATCAGCATTCACGGCAAGATGAAATCTAAAAGGCAGAAGATTTTTGACAGGTTCATGACAATGGAAACGTAAGCGCTTGTTTCACTATTTTAGATATCAAGGGAAGAATATGTGATGCAAAGCTTCTTTGTATTATACATTTTAGTATTAATAGTAATATCATAACTATAATAATTATAGAAGCTCAGGAGAGGTATATTGCCATAGAAACATCAGTGGTACCTGGCAATAAGTTATCTTGGCACTAATGGAGCAAAAAGTATTATTATGAGGCCAAGGCAGGTTGGTAGGCATTCTAAAAATACAATTACACTTAAGTATTGAAAATGTTATCACTAAAACTGCACACATTTTTTACTATTTACAGCATCCATGAATAGGTAGTTCCATTCATCAATACATTTAATAAACAAACATTTTCTAAAATAGTTTGTGTTAAAGCAATGAGGCACAATACATTTGTTGTGTTTCATTCTTGTTGTGTTATTGAAGTTTGCATGTGTAACATATTTCTAAATATCAATATAGTAATGATGATGTAGCAACTTTAAAAATAATTTCTATTCGAGTCAATCTGATCTTATCACAGAAGGTTTGCACTGGACTTCGGTAAGGAGACAGTCTATGAATCGGTAGTTATTGAAAATAAACAGGACAGCTTTGCTTCGTACGCATTCTATTTTGTAAATGTTTTTGTTGCGTGAATGGTTCCCAAACTGGGCTTGCATATTCAATCGTTGGTAATATCAGTAACTTATATGCGCTGTTAATTTGAGCTCTGGACCTGAAAATTCTAATTTCCCCCTAAGTGTCCAAAGTTTCTTCCAGCTTTATTGAAAACATTTTTATGTATGTATTCCACTTCAGATTCGATTTCAAAAGAATGCCTAGGTATTTGTGCACCTGTACACATTTTAAGGGCATCACCCCACTATTATAGGTGAACTGTGCTGGTATTTTCTTTTGCACTGTGCTCATGTATACAGTTTTCTTTTGTTTAATGGCTGCTCATTGTGTTTTTCACGTGTTTAAAGCTAACACTAAAATGATAAGGTATGATCAATGAACAACGAATTCTCCCCTGGTGCATTCCTTTTAAACATGTTGGAGCAAGACATTAAGTTGGGCTAGGTGGTACATAATAATAAAAGGGTAAAACATTGCTACAAAAAGACAAAGGACATAAGGAAGAGATGCATACACACAAGGTGTGGCGGAAAGAAATCTTCAGCAAAAAAGATGGTGGCCAACACAGCCCGTGAATAGACAGAGATGAATGGCGTCTGCTACCAAAAGCAGACCCTATTTCCTAATTAAAAAGTTTTCGGAAATTGCTTGTAACTTTTTTATTGGATAATGGTAAGTTCTGAAACATTGGCATCCGGTTCCAACCGCTAGCTTTACATTTGGGTGGAGACAGCGTTCAGCGATGCATAGTTTATGTTTGCCGTGAGAAGAATGTGGTTTTCTTTTCTCGCAAACACCCGGCATGCTGGAAATATGCTTACTTAGTAATAAGTTCACTGAAGCCGTACTGATGTTTCTATGATCGTCTGGACCTTAAGAGAGCAGAGATTTCTGTCTGAATGCAGCAGAATTCACGTTTGGTTCCCTTTCTTGCTAGCGGTGCAACTAACATTTGTCTCGAGTAGCGAAACACATGTTTACACCAGATCTCGAATCTGAATGCTTTTCAGGGGTGTCCTTGTTTGTACGGATGTGATGGCAAGAGGTGTGGACATTCCAGACGTTCACTGGGTTCTCCAGTTTGACGCTCCAAAGTCATCAAGGTATGTGCGGTGGACATCAGGCTTCTGCATGCATGCACTCCTGATTGGGTTGATGCTGGTGCCCAACAGAAACAAGCCTGTTTCCTCTCACGCAGCTCCTTCATCCACCGCTGCGGAAGGACTGCCAGAATGGGTCATGAGGGAAATGCGTTGCTTCTGCTCATGCCTTCGGAAGATTCCTATCTGAAGTTCTTGGAGCTCAATCAGAAGGTGCTTTTTGTCTTTGGTTTGTTGAATTATGGGATCACAGAAAGGTTCTTTAGATAACATGACACAGGCAACTGGGACCGAAGCAAGAACGGGTCATTTTGGTGTTGGAGCAGTTAAGTGTGATGATGGTGGTGGTGTTTGATGTTGATGGTGTGTTGGTTAAATGGTGATGGTCTGTTAGTTTAACATACACTTGCAATTCATCTGGTCACACATATTTGAGGTCGGAGTATAGCAGACTGCTCTTGTATTTCCTGTAGGTAACCTTGGAAAAGATGGACCCACCCGCCATTGTCAACACAGTCATTGAAAAAGTGAAGAAATTGGCAACGCAGGACAGGTGAGGGGATGCGGATGAATTCTATGAGAATTTTCTTTGCCAACCACGTGTAATGCACTCTTCTTTTTTTTTTTTTTATTCAGAGCAATTTACGAGAAGGGTGTCAGGGCATTTGTGTCCTTTATCCAGGCTTACAGGAAACATGAATGCTACCTTCTCTTTAGGATAAAAGGTAAACAGAACAAACACTTTTGTTTTTGTCTCCTTCAACCCTGTTGTTTCCTTTCTGCTTTGTCTCAGATCTGGACTTTGCAAAACTGGCAGAGGGTTTTGCTCTCCTGAAGATGCCTTACATGCCAGAGCTGAGGGGTAAAGCAACTATCGGATTTCAGGCATCCAGCGTTGACGTCAAGAACATTCCCTACAAGTGAGTGGCACTCTTGATTCTTCAACTAGAGTTACTAGACGACAGTCCTTAGATGTCTCTGACCTGGCAACCTTTCGCTAATTGTCTTTTGCAAATTTGGCCAAGGGAAAGCATTTGCGAAAACTCGGCCATCCAACTCTATTGCTCATTCATGAAGTGCAATAACCAGTTCGTCCGATTGCAAAATTTTGCCCCTCCTCCAGTATTTAGAAAAAGTGTCAGTTGGGCAAATTTGCAAAATCCGAAGCTCGAGAGTATACAAGCGTTTACAGTAGATGAATATTCAGAGTGGCTTCTGCCACCATTGAGACACAATGGTTTTGGGGTTTGGATGAGGCAAGCCAGCAGCGACGAGTACTTGAAACTTGTGTATCTTGTATGTTCAGGAACAAAGCCAAAGAGAAGCACAGGCAGGCAAAGCTCAAGGAGTCGAAAGAATCTGGTGACAACAAGGATGTTGCCAAGAAGGGCAGGCGTCAGAAGATGAACAAGGTAACGACATTTGTTGTACACCTAAAGGGGTATTCACACGAGGGAGAAATCCCCGGGATTTCTCCCTCGTGTGAATACCCCTTAAGTTACATTGTGTTATCAAGCGTGGTGATCGGATTTAACAATGGACGACTGTGTGTGCATTGAGAGAACTGTTAAAGAGAGTCATTCTAATTCATCTAAAAAAAGGCAGTCGTTGTTAGTGTAAAAAGCATATCTTACATTCAAAAGTATGAAAGACTCGCTTGGATAGTAGTGCGGTACCTGGTGGCACTTTGATCACATCGACCAGAACGAAATCAGCCCTCTTCTTTTGAGAGTGCATCGATTCATTTTTGGCCTCATTATTGCATTTTCCTCTCTTCAAAATGTTGCCACCAGGGACCACCCTAGACAAGTGTTCGAGCGTGTCTCGATTGGAGAGTGTTTCAAGAAATACTCTACTGATTGAAATTCGATTTATTCGTACCACTTCGAATGGCACGGTATGGCCTTTGCTGCTGTTGCACCATTAAACGTCTAATTGTCATCATCGTCGCCCCCTCCGGAGATTCCCACCTTACCGTGTTGGGGGGTTTGTGTGACCCAACGACCCCTTCGAGCTATGTCTGCCACGGTCGCTTGTACTGGGTCACCCTGGCAGACGATAAAGACCAGGGAAAAGGGATTGGTGGGCGGAAATCCACTTAGAGTATGCATCCCGTGCGTAGCATTACCGCAATGTGGGGAAAAAGGCGTCCTGGTGGCCGAGCCGACTTCGTGGGTGGTTTGGACCCTTTGGGGCTCCTCGGATAGGGCGACTCCTTGCTTCGGCCCTCACTTCCCCATGGACGGTGGCCCTAGCTGGCCTGATCATGTGCTATCTGGGAGGCTGTCTTCTTTTTTCTTCTTATTCTCTTTCACTCTCTCACTTCCTCTTCACCAATTGACGGCTATGCGGGGACATCAGCATTTGTCTCTGATGACCCCGTGGTTGGTTATAGCTCTCACTTTGGCTTGGTATTCTCGAGGTATCGCCTACTCTGGCTACCTACACTCAAGATGCCTGCTTGTTGGGCTTCGTGGTGGGCGAGCCTGGCGAGGAGTGAGGTGAACTTTCTTCTTAAGAAGAATCGCACGCCAAACCGCCACAATCGGAGACTGGAAGACGGACTTCGAACTAAAGAAAAGCAAGATTGTTGAGCCAGAGAAAGAAACACGGACAAACGTTTTAGTAATGACAAGCAATAACCCAGATCATCCGATGAGCAAAGCTTCGCCGATTCCTATAGAAAGGGGATGAAATGGATCACAACTGTCACAAGTGTATAGGAAATGGCCGCTGGCAATTTTCTTCAAAAGGCATTGTCCGAGACTGCAAGCACAACACCACTCAAAAGTCAAAGTTCTCAAAAATCACTGTCTCACCCCATCACACTTCCAAGTCGTCCAGAGCGGTCATCTCTGTGGAGGACCATCTAGACGTCCCAGAGAGTTAGACTCTCGAAGGACTCGCTGATGAGGATGTTGCTGCAGTTCAGCGAACAAAGATCGGGGGAAATAACGCGGAGACTCCAACAATGCATGTCATTCTCACTTTCCAAGCACCTAACTGACCCTCGCACATCATGACTGTTTACCTGAGATGCGAGGTTCGGCCAAACATCCAAAACACACTCCGGTATCTTGGTTGCAATCGGTACGGCCACCAAACGCAATGCTGCACATATTGCTCCGGCAAGGACTGCGATCCGAAAAACTGCTCTAGTTCTTTTTGTTGCATAAACAGTGAGAGCAAATATCCTGCCTACTCACACAGCTATCCATCCTGGCAATGAGAAAAAAAGATTGTATGCATTAAGGTCCTGCAAAAAGGGAGCCACCGTGATACGGAAAAATTTGTATCTTAACCTTGTTTTCAGAGATCCTATGCAGAAGTACTGCGCGGAAAGGTGGAGACCGCCAGTATTGGCACCCAGACCATGCCTGTCGTAGTATACTGCCCCACTGCCAAAGAGATGACACCAGTCAGAAAACTGACTAGGTTACTGCCAAAGAAACCAGGCAAGTCAGCACTGCCCCTCCAAATGACGGCTTCTGCTGGTTAGAGCCTTGCGACAGAAATTCCCCACTCAAACGAAATTTGTGGATCATGATCCTCATGAGGGAGCCCTCCCGGAAGAAATGGAGGTAGAGACTGGCACTGGAGTCAGAAAGAAAAATAACCCACCTAGACTTAAAGTACCTACCTGAGAATAGATTCATACATTGTACCTTGCGTTTCTTTTTGACACTTTCTCACTTCTCTTTACACAACTATCGTGGCTTGAATTCAAACAAAGATGACATAAAAAAAATGTTCTTCATACATTCCCTCAGCTTATGGGAGACACTTCTAAAAGAGAAGAAAACAAGGTATGGCTAAACCACTACTATTACCTGTTCCGAAAAGACAGATCAGGAGCACTTGGAGTGTCTGTTGGCGTTCACAACAGTTACCCTGCAACACCTGTCACACTCACAACAGATCTGGAAGCCGTGCGGCAGTGAGAGTCTGCCGTAAAATACCGGGCGAGCGCCTACTCAAAATTTAGAGATAATCGCGAAAAAATGGGGGATGGGCGCTTGTTTGGTCATCAATTTTACATATCAATGTACTGTGCCTATTTTCTCATGTTAACAAATTTGGGAATAGGCGTCGAGCGCTAACATGCTGTTAGCGCTCGACAACTATCATCCTCTTTTCTTTGAAGTGTGCCTAAGCTCAAGATCGTCAGGTGTGTCGACAAAGTTAAAGAGCATCCTGGGTAGCTACACCGACTCTGTAACCTCGAAGACAAGTACAAAAGTTTTCAATGCCACTAGGATTCTCATAGTCAATGGCAGACAAATCGCAGCCATCAAAGATGAAGCTGTTGCACTTGCTCAGCACTTTTCTTTTTGTTCGTCAGCAATCCTTTGCACCCTCTCTTGGTGCACACCTGACAAAGCTGGAACGATTAATACACAAACAGGACTACTCTGAGCCCACATATTTTCACTCTGATTTATTTATTTATTTACTCGGTTACCTACAGCGCCCTTGCTAGGGCATGATTGTAGGGGGGGGGGGGGAATACAGTACAAAATTTACACAAATGCAAAGTGCATATAAAGAAACAGAAGACTGTGATGTGGGAGGATTCAAAATGACAGCAGTAGCAAAATATGTAGATGACAACACCACAGCAACTTTACAATAGAGACACCAAGAAAAGATGATAAAGTATTAACAGCAATCAAAATAACTAATTGGACAACAGATATTGTAGGGTTGTAAAAAAATGAAAAATGTGAAACAGACAATTTCAACTGGTAAGTTGTTCCAATCGTGTACTGTACGGGGGACGAAACTATTCTTAGAAAAGGCTAGAGGGACATCTAAGCGCTTCTTACGAGTAGTGAATGCAAAAGCATGCATGTCGTTCTTCCGCTCCCTTAGTTCGTCTGTGGCATACTGGCATGGACGGCCAAGCGTGCGCTCTCCGCGCCGCGCTGAGCTCGGCTGTGGAACCGCTTTGGAGTGTGCCCGAACGGGCACTGCCTCGCTCGGCGGCCAGCAACTTCCTTTTACCGGCGCGCTGGCAGCACCTTAGGCGGCGCAGGCCCGCAGCGCCATGGGGTGGCAGTCCTTGAAACTGACACGCGGCGGCCAATGGGACCTATCCATCGAACTTTGGCTTTACTGCGCTCCATTGGGAGAGGGTAAACTAGGTGCCGTTTGGCTCGGCTTTTCGTGCGGCTTCAAAGCTGGGAGCCATCAGATTGCGGCTTCACTTGGCTCCATTCCGAGAAAGGAGTTTAGGTGCTGTTTGGCGCGGTTTCAAAGCTGATAACGTCGGCTCGCTCCATGGGACAGGTAATGCTTTCGTATTAATATGTTTTTTCTGTACCTGTATTCACGGACTTTCATAGGATGATCTGTACGGAGAGACACATAGGTTGGTTCTGTTATGTATTGGTCTTTATCAATGCCATTTCTGCAATTAAATATGTTACAGAATAAAGACAGTCTGAGATACATTCGGCGGTCAGCAAGGGAAGGCCTCCCTAATTTATTGCATGTAGCAGACAAGCTTTTAGAGAAATCTGGTTGAGCTTTTAGAGCTTTTAGAGAGAATATGCAAAATCAAAGTGAAAAACTTGGCACCAGGACCTGATGAAGTTCACTACAGAAATATTCACCATCTCCCAGAAGACACCCTCAAAGCAATGCTTTTTTCTTTACAACCGGATTTGGACTGGGAAAGCTTTTCCATCTTTCTGGCACATAGGTTATTCCTGTGCATAAAGCAGGAATGGACAATAGAATTCGAGGCAGCTACCATCCCATCGCTTTGACCAGCTGTATGTGTCAGCGTTTTAAAATAATGATATACGAGTGACTCGTGTGGCTTCTTGGCCTTCCGGTGCTTCCATTTTGTGCAGGATCATTTGGTTCGCTTGGAAAAAGAAATTCAATTTCTTTTCTGAATGCCAACACTTCATCTTGGTATTTTTTGACGTGGAAAAACACATGATATGACCTGGTATTTTACAAGGTTTTGTAGACCTTGAAATAGATAGCAGGATGTTCTATTTTATTCTTAGTTTATGACAGGGGTTCTCAAACTTTTTGGCCTGACGGAACCCCAGGAAGCCTCAAAAACTGCCGCGGAACCTCCCTCCATATTTGCCGACCGAGAAGCAACAAATGCACAATTGTAGGCAATTTTGCTTGTGTTGCTTCCCATATATCCCCACCATATCAATCGCAATGTCAGTACAAAGTGAGATGAAGGTGCTTTGCATGGTCCTGCCGTGCAGCCTGCGGCATGGGGGGGGGGGGGGGGAGGGGAGGGGAGAGGGGAGGGGGGAGAGGGGTTGCAATTTGGGTGTTTGCGGAAACCATGAGACCAGCTCGTGGAACCCCTGTGTTCCCCGGAACCCAGTCTGAGAACCCCTGGTTTATGATAAAAGCCTTATCATCATTCTCTCCTCCTTGGCCATAAATCCACTGCATCTCCTAAGAACATACTTTAGCCGCTTTCTTGGGGCAAGTGGCAGCAGAGCCGCCCTTCTTGATGCCGGCTGCCCTGCGTGCCTCAAAGGGCTTCTTGAGTGCCAGTTGCCATGGCCGCAGTTTGTCCCGCGGTGTTGCCAAGCTGTGCCGACCTCATGTTTAAGGGGGGACACTATCCAGAAAAAAACAGTATCTGCAAAAAACGTTGATTTGGAAAAAATGCCATATTTACATCCACCAATATCTAGAGAGTATTCCCGTAAAGTTTCATTAGTTTACACTGCATAGTTAATCTTTTATAAATTATTTTCGGTCCACCGATGCTAAAGAAAAGGTAGGGGTTGGAGTATTGGAGCACTTTGAACGGATTTTTCTCCGTTCCACTTTTCAGCATAAATTTCACTTTAGGAAAACTATTGTTTTCCTATTACACAAGAGAGAATTATTCGTAGGTGGTTTTCTGGGACAGAATTTTGTGAGGAACATGCTTGGCTGGTTTGTTTTTCTACTTCAACAGTCTGTTCTGCTAAAAAAAAAAAAAAAACTACATTTGTAAAAAAAGCACAGACATGAAAAGAAAATGTTAATCTTCTTATGGAGTTATACTTATAAAAAACAATGCAGTATAGCAAAATAACTAGCTGGGTATGTTCTCTGGGTATTCCTGAAAGTATATTACACACAAAAATCACAAATTTTTATTTTATTTTAAAACAATAGTTTTTTAAGCGAACACGCTGACTTCCATATTGTAACAACTTTTAGAATTGACATAGGACAATGAAATTTGGCAGGGATGGGCTTGCCACTCATATAAACTTCCACTGCAGATTTGACTGAAATGAAGCAAGCGGTACAGAAGTTGACTTTTCTGGGTAGTGTCCCCCCTTAACAATTTATATTTAATTATTTACTTGTTTTTCTTCTCTTAGCATGTCATTGGCGCTATTTGGCCATATTTGGGCCTTGTGCCACTGAAACTCTCTACCGTAAAATACCAGGCAAGCGCCCACTCAAAATTTAGAGATAATCGCGAAAAAATAGGGGATGGGCACTTTTTTGGTCATCAATTTTACATATAAATGTACTGCGCATATTTCCTCAGATCGTACAAATTTGGGTGTGGGCGCTTAATATTGTGGAATGGGCGGATGCACGGTATTCTACGGTACATCAATCAATCACCATCATCCATACCACTAGTGGCAGAATCCATTGTTGTACAGTTGTCTAGTGTTTGGCATTCTTTGAGGCTGTAACAGGTCACACCAGAAAATGTGCCAAACCACGCTGAATCATACCGAGTTCCTTCGGCTGAGTGTTTTCGATGGGGGCGGCGGCGGAGCGTAGAAAAAGAATGAAAGAATAAAGGATGCTTTATGTATCGATGATGCAGTATACCTTTCTTCTGCATTTACTAAATGTCTCGCTGGCACAGTACAAAAAGTGTAGCTAAGTAAGTACCTGTTCTAATATGCCAAGTTACGGCGTATCCGGGAGTGCGAGGAAAGGTACAAAGGTCAATGTGCTCTTTTTAACAGTATAAGTATGTTTTCTGTTTACTGCAACCTGCCAGTGCAACACTACTACTATGCTCTACTTATTTCTGTTCCTGTGTCAAGCAATGGTGCTTTCAGGGAAAGCATTCCATGTACAGTCGGGCAGAGTTTACTCCTGCACCCTAGTATCTCATCCAACTTCGGCTCATTTTTTTCGCTGTCATCAGGTTGTTAAGCACTTGGTTTATTCATCCAGCTGCTCATTCCTATACCCCTCTTACAAAGCATTAATTCGGGTTCTGCAACTTTCACGACTTAAAATTAAGATAGAACTCCTGAAACAAGAAGAGGTCACCTTTGATGTTGGGTTACTTACTCTTGACCCGGGTGTGCACTGAGTGCGCACGACTTCACCAAGACCAGTAGCTCTAAAACAAGAGAAGCATTTTGCAAAGCAACCGTAAGACAGGAAAGACTAAAACTGGATGTGACCATAGTTTTCCTTTTCGTGAATACAGCGGCGGCATGCGCACGAACGTGCAAGACCCATACAAAAGATCAAAGATTGGGCCGCTACAAGTGTTCTTCTTTGTTGGTCAAGCCTTTGTGGAGGTGCATTTGTTTGTGCTGTCCCATTGTGTGTTTCTACTGTTAAAAATAGAAAACTGTCTTAGCAGTCTTTCTTGGTTAATATTTCTTAGAACCTAACTTTTGTCTTCCTAGAACTTATGATTCGTCACCAGCTCGCCTTGCTTTTGTCTGGCTTGAGCTGTCTTAATCTGAACACAAAAAGAACTTTGTAGAGAAAAAAAAAAGTTATTTAATGTAAAACTGCGTGCACTGCACCTTTCTTTTCACGAGCTGGCAGATATCATGATGAAGCATTCTCTAGTTTATGAATCGGAAGAGCTCTGATAAACAATATGACACTGCCCACGTAGGGTCCCCAACGCAAAGACGTCAAGACGAGAGGCAAGAAGCGCAAGACAAAAGAAGACTACACAAATGAAGACCTGGACGAACTGGCAGCAGATGCAAGGCTAATACGAAAGCTGAAGCGCAAAAAGGTGATGCTGCACCCCCGCAAGGTTTACCCGAATCTGCTTTAAAGTGGCCGTGAAATTATTTTTCAACTTCTTCCTTCTTAGCTTTCCTCAACTCACGAATTGTGCAGCGTTAGCAAAGAGAGAGATGGAAAAAATATTCTTTATTTATACGCCAAGGTCCGGCGCTCAGTTGTATTTGGCCACCTACCAGTCCTCACCCAACACGTTTTTCACGTGCTGAATGAGTGCCGGCAGGAGAATATGGGCATCGGTTGGTGGAGTAAGCCAATCCGTTCATGAGTGAGGTTGGAGTCTGGGGGATGGGGAGGAAAGGTACAGGGGGAGATAATACTGCTAGCAGTCCAAGGGGAGGGAAAGGAGGAACTTCCCTCTTGCTCAAACTTTCGTTTGTGTACCGACACGTCGCCATTCTTCCCCTAGGAAATTAGCCCGTCGCTCGAAATTCAGACAAAATTTACTTTCCCCCTTTCCCGCCCATGGCTTCCGCAGTACCGCTCACCCCTAAGCTGACAGTGCTGTGGAAGCTACGTGTTCGTTAGGCCAGTCACTTTTATCTTTTGCCATGTGATTGCGCTTCCTTGCGCATACCCACGTGCAGAGAATGGGGTCAGGTGATGAAAGGGAGGCGGCTGATTGGTCCGGCAAGTGCATAGCCCCGCCGCACTGTCAGCTTAGGGATGAATGGAGTAGTATAGCGAGATAGTATAGTGACACAGTGCTCGTATCCCTTCTGCGAGCTGGGGCCAGTTGAGGTGCTTTGGGTACCGCAGATTATCTCAGTGAAAAGTCTGAGGGCATTCGAATGAAAGGAGTTACGAAATAGTCGGCCATGTTTTCAAATTTTCGTATTGAAAAGCAAGCTTTCGACTTTTTTTCTACTGTCTTTCTCCGGGCCCAGTGAACGATGTGCGATTAGTAAAATCCCAATCTAAATTCATTCATCCTAGCCCAAAATTCATTTCATGGCCCCTTTAACTTATTAATGCTCACACTTCTCTTACCCTTACAGATCACCAAGGAGGAATTTGACGAGGCATTTGAAGTTTGAAAACCTTCCGAGTGGATTTCACTCACACTGATTGTATAGTCAATAAAAAAACATTATGGCTCTGAATTCCTTGTGGGCTAATCCGAGTTCAGTGGCAATCAATTCATTGAACAACGTTTTATTGACGTGCATTGTTTATCGACAAATTGTTTCATTGACAGCTCAGATTAGCTTTTTTCTGTGATAAGCTGCATGAGACAGGTTGGTTCCATAAACAGGGGCCTAAATTTCAAACTTTTTTTTAGAAAGTTCATTTTTCAAATTTGAGGTTTTCGGTTTTGGAAACTAATTATAAACCCTCACACTAAATTTGATGACATGCCAAATAGTTAAGTTGATATAAAATATTTTCAACACATGGTGAGGCAGTAATGAAGTAAAGGAGTTCAATGTTTGAATGCATTTTTCTCAGTTCCACTTTTTGCTGCAAATTTCATACGAAGGAAAGTTATGTTCAGATGTAAAAGGATTCTGATACCACAATCAAGATGTTTCTGAACTGAAATTCACTGGGGAATTGGGCTATCTACTTTATTTTGTTTTAATTTGAAGTCTTCATTGAGAAAAAACTGTTTTCAAGAATTGACATAGGAGAGATATGCATTTCATATTTTGAGGTAATAACTTTTCTTGAAATATTTACATTTGAGTTATAAAAACCAGATAGCCTGAAGTTCCACAAACCCCACTTTATATTCAAGCAGCCAAAATGATGCTTAATAGCTTCATTTGCATATCATAGATTTCTTATTGAAGAGTGACACATCTTATGCAGGTATATTAAATTGCCCGAGAGCTGAAATTTTGCACAATACACATGCATCTGATGTTAAATATCCCCTGCAAATTTCATTCTGATCATATGAGTAGTTAAGAAGTTAAATCTCTAGCCAGTGCCCGAGTTAACATTTTTGTAATGAGCCTCAGACTGTCGTCGCGAAGCGGCGTGAACGCAGGTGGGTGAGTGGGTTAACGTGCACCCTAGTGATGCATGCGGGACAAATGTCCCTATAGTGTGCGTGTGCAATTTGCATAACGAGTGCCGATGAAACAATCATGTCGACGAAACATTTGTCCATGAAAAGTTGTCCATGAAACATAATTCCACGAAACAAGTTTCGACGAAATGATAGGGACCCATCTGAATTGTATGTACTAAAAATCAGGCGCCCAAGTTTGCACAATATAGGCATATTTATTTGTATATTGAAGCTTGCAACAATGGTTTCTCTAGTATAAAACCTTTTCAAGTACATATTGCAAAAGGCCATAAATGAAAAAACGAAAGTGAAACAAGGACAAAAGTCCATAAACAACATAACAAGAGCATGACAAAACAGAACTTGCACCTATGAAAGTAATCTCAAGGGAATGATGCAATGGTAGCGAACATTGCTAGGCCACGTAGGAAAGGAAATGCAATGCAGCTTAGGCCTTCATTTCTAAAGTTATACTAGTCAACAATTGTAAAGCATACAAAAACAAGCATTGCCAATAAAAGGTCCAAAGCTTTGCCTTTCAGCTCCACAACTAAAGTACATGACTAAGTACAAAATGAAAATCATGTCCCATAAAACAACACATGCAATGAGCAATCAGAAGCCATAAGTGAGGGGTAAATTCGTTAGAGGAAAAAGCCTCCAATCTTCGACAAAAAGGAGGGCAATTGTGAAAGGCTTTAAACCTAGCATGTGCGACAAACGATGACTGGATGTACAGTTCCTGTCAACCATAAATAAGGACTAGCTCGTAGTTGCATTTACGACGAGATGCACGAGAAATGCACGCTGGAAACTAAATAAAACTAATAACTTGCACAGCAGCAGAACACCAACTGGTTTGGTGGCTTCGAAGCTTCTGGAGGTAATCTAGAATCAACCGAACAGCAAAGTAAAGTTTCTAAAATAAAACCTCAATCAAAATTGGTCCAGGCTAAAAAAAAAAAAATGCTTTTGTTTCGTGGCTTTTCAACATGCTGCGATTATCTCGACAAGAGAGAGATTCCGCGAGCATTTGGCTGCACTATGTCAAAAGACCGTCGCCACTTCGTGCAACAAGAACGGTGGCTGGTATGGTAGCCGACATAATGAGGATGGCAGGGCGTCCCTCAAATGTTTGGCCTTCGGCTGCACGCACACGTGCTCAAGGTGCACGAGATGCCGAAGCGTTGTTGCAGGTAGGAAGCTCGCGCTGCAGGTGACGCAACCGAACCTCCTCCCTGCCGTTTCCACCTTGTCAGCGACCGCAGTAGGGCAACTAGACGAGACACCATTACAGTTCGTCGTCCACCCTTTTGGGCCTGGACCGCGGCTTCAACATCCGCTCGACCGCTTCCAACAGGACGGCCTCCCGTCCCCCCTGAACGATGGCTCCCCTCGGCCCCTGCGCTTTGCCACCCATGGTACCGCCGTAGAACACAACCGTTGGGTAGCGATGAACCTCGGCTGCGTCGCACGCTTGCCAGTGTTCCTCGCAGTTGACCGCACCGAACTTGACCTTCCCTTCCATCTTCTTCGCGACGGCCTCGATGACCGGCCGGAAGGCAACGCAGTGTCCGCACCACGGCGCATAAAAGTCTACCACCCACGGCTCCCGGTCAGTGAGGACGGACCCAAAGAAGTCAGAGTGGTCGAGTTCCTCGACGCTGCTCGGCAGAAAGCGCGTCGCCCACTCCCGGAAGGAGGCTGCATCCCGGGACCACCCGTCGAACGTGGAGACGTGGCGCGCGTTGAACGGGCCGCGGGGGTAGGCGCGGAGGGTTGGATAAGAGCGGACCCCCTGCCTCGCGCAGAAGTCGCGGTGTGCGGCGCAGTCCACCTGTCCCACGTGGAGGTTGGGGTCGTCGGCGACCATCTTGGCAAACTTGTTCCACTCCGGGGCCAGCTGGCGACAGTGGCCGCACCAGGGCGCGAAGAAGTCGATGGCCCAGACGTCGTCTTCCTTCTTGCGTTCCACAAGTTCCTCGAAGGAGTCCGGGGTGAGAAACACGACCTTGGGATCCAGCGCGATCTCCACAAACTCTCGGATCTCGAGCGCCGTCTTGAACCCCGAGAGGATGGTCGTCGTGCCGTTGTGGAATAGGACGAGCGTCGGGTAGGAGTTGACCATGTTGTCCTTGCACACAGACGCGTGGACGGTGCAGTCGACTGTGCCGAAACGGACGGCATCAAAGGAACGCGACGTCTTGCGCAGTTCTGGAAGCGTGCGCATGCATGGGGGCACCACGGTGCAAAAAGTCCACCAGCCACGACGATCCGCCGCGGGTCACCTTTGCCGTGAAGGTAGAGGCAGTCAGCGTCTCCAGCCGACCTCCGACGCTCTCCCGGAGGAAAGAGGCAAGGTCCCGAGCATTTGTGCGACCGTGATACACTTCGTATTCTGCTCCTGGCCGGAGGACCAAGAACAGGGGCGTCTTCGAGACCGACAGGCGACGGCAGACGTCCCGCTCGGAGCTGCAGTCGACATAGCCCAGTCGGACCGACTGTACGTAGCCCCTGATGTGCTTCAGCTCCAGCTCCTGCGAGCCTTCCGACCGGTCGCTGTTTCCAAAGTGAAGGAACCACGGTTCTGCTTCGTCGTTACTGCTCAATTCTGCCATCAGCTTGTCAAACTTCTGTAAGGTGATTGTTTCGAAGCCTGGGAGCTCTCTAAGGACCGCTTTGCGCAGTTCAACCGCATCACTCCCCTCAATCTTGATGGGCGGTTTCGTCTTGCCGGCGATCGACTCGAAGAAGTATGCCCCGTCTTTCACACCAACTTTTTGCAAGTCGACGGCTCCTTCTCGCAGTCGACGCTGGAGACGTGCGCCAGCCCATCGGTAGCCACGGCCAGTTTCTTGACTTCGTCGGGAGGCAAGCAGTTCCCCGAGCTCTCGCAAGCCAAGACCACAACGGACTTAAGCAGCGATCGGGCTTCCGGTTCAAGAAGACCCGTATCGGCGACGTCCACGTGGAGGTCTGGCAGCCTCTTAAGCACGGCTGCCTTGAGGTCTTCTAGACCCCTGTGTCCCGTGTACTTCTCCCTATCCGGGTAGAAGAGGAGTGTTGGAAAAGCTTGGATGCCTTCCTGCCTGCACAGCTGCCAGTCTTCCTCGCAGTTCACCGCCCCGATCCTGATGACTCCTTCGAAGGATTGCGCGAGGGCTCGCCAGTTAGGCGCCAGGTGGTGACAGTGCGAGCACTGAGGGGAGTAATAGTTAACGAACCATATGTCCGCGGAGTCGAGGACGGAACTCTGGAAGTCGTTCCGGCTCAGCGTTACGATCTCGAGGTCGTCGTCGTAGATGCCGAACTTCTCGTGGTAGTAGTTCCAACTGTGGTACTGCCTGCCCCAGCTGGTCTGGTCTTTGTCGAGGCCCTCTTCGCCGTACGTGTCGTACCGCTTGCGGACGTCCGGATCCTTGAGGACTTCGTAGGCTTTGTTGATCTTGACGAACTTGTCGTGGGCGCTCGGGTCGCCGTGGTTCTTGTCCGGATGCATGGTGAGCGCGATCTTCTTAAAGGCGCGTCGAATCTCGCGCGCGTCGGCATCGCGTTCGACGCCCAAAAGTTTGTAGTAGTCGTCGGAAATGACGAGAGCCGGCAGCAGGCAAGCGAGGAATATGGTGCCGGTTTTCATGGCTAATGCCACGTCTTCGTTCCAGGAAGTTCTAAATGCGAGCCTGCCGATGTCTCACTCGACGTTGAGACTATGTATGTCGTTCGACGAAAGTCACTTGAGCCAGCTGTCTTGTGCACTGACAACCCCGATTGAATGGATGCACGAATGTTCTTCAGCACACCTGTGGATTACGATACCTTGTTTTTACGAGGACTCAGTGTGTCTGGCACGGCGACTTGTCTTTTCAGAAGGACGTGGTGCGATCGGTTGTACGTACGCTTTGTAGACCGAAATCCGCGATGAAAGGTATGATAAATTACTAGAAACCCGAAAGTTTGAGGGAAGAAAGCACTGCACCAACTTTTTCCAACGAAACTTCTTGATTGGATGACAGCGTGGATTGGATTGGATATTTTTCATAGTTGCAAGTTTGCAACTACTGTAAAATCGAAACTACTTTTTTTCTTCTGTCTTATCCATGTGTGCAAAAATACCCGGAACAAACTACTGATTTATTGGATTTTCGTAAATATAAAAATTGCTCTGACTTTCATCGCCTAGCTAGCGCAACTAGGAATGGTAGCTCTGCACATAAATCCGTGCTTTTGGACGTTTTGGACAGAGGAGCGCTTTCCACACATGCCAGCACAGCAGTGCAGAGAAGCCAACCAAACAAAAAATGTGATCGACCTGCTCATGAAAATCGCTATTTTTATATACAGTGCGATCACCTTATAACGATAATGAGAAAATCCGAAAATTAAATAGTTATATATGGTCTAGCAACTGAGCATTTCTAGTCTAGAAACTGATCGTCATAAGCAGTACATCATTACAGGCACGTAGCCAACGTTACTATTGCACGTGAGCCGAAAGGGGGTGGGGGCCTTCCCTTCAACATCTTTCAGTCTGCTGGGACCTCCTCTCCCTCCTCCTCCCTCCTCTCCTTCCTTCCTTCCTGTCCTCCCCCCCCCCCCCCCCCCCCCCGAAACAAAATCCTGGCTACGTGCCTGCATCATTAGATGTGGCATCTTATAAGTTGATTGCACTGTATAAGTACTATGTATATATATCTGAAACGTCTACTTAAATCCCCCCTAAAAAAAAAAATAAAATTACGCGTTGGAAGGATATGCATTAGTCCAACTTGGGAGTGCACACACAGATTGCATTGCATTGTATTGCATCTCTAATTGTATTCAAAATATTTACCATTCACTGTCAGGCGTGATGTTCATTTTAAACCACGAATAAATATTGAAAATAAAAAAATTGAGGCCAGATGCCAGTTGGTGTAACCTAGCCCCGAGATGAGGTACAAGGCGAAAACCTCGGAGCCGCGTTTTTTTCTCTGGAAACGGGCCAGTAATAATTACATATTGAACTCGCGAGTTCTGGCCCTACAGAAATATGACAAGTCTATTATACTCCGTTTCACCTTCAGTCCGAGCGCAGCGGACGCTAGGGGCCATCCCAGCCAATCCAGCGTTGAGAGAGTGTCATGTGACCTTGAGCTCCCTGTGTCGCTCTGCCCAACCGGCAGGTCACGCGATTTTCTCCCGGCGCTGGATCGGCTGGGATAGCTCGTGGCGTCCACTGCGCTCGGACTGAAGGTGGAACGGAGTATAGCTGCAGATTTGCATAAGCATAAATATAGGGTGGTTCAAGTCACCAGGCTCGATCTAAAATGGACCGTAAAAATCGACGCCTGCACGTGCCATCTAAACTTCTTCGTCAAAGGTGTATTTCACAGGTCGGTTTTTTCTTGTACAATTACAAGCGTAGCTCTCTTCTGTAAAAAATAAGGCCAAGAAACTTGCCAGGGTCAACAGCGGGCAGCAACGCAGACAGGGGTCCAGTAGCGGGGTGTGTTTGATGTTCGTATTGATAGATGGCGCTACCTCCTTATCGCGACGGCTCGCAACCACTGTGGTTTATTAAAAGGAATATAATTCTTTCGAAATGTACCTTGGTTAAAAATAAATGCGAACAATAAAAGCAAAACGTAAAGTAAAAAAACGCGTCTGCATAACGGCGGTGCTTTTCCTGCCAACGGATTTCTTCTGCGTGTCGTCTGCTATCTTTCGCTGGTCGGCTGCACCTTCAGACGCTGCTCCCGATGCCATCTATCAATACGAACACCAAACACACCCCGCCACTGGACTTGGTCGTCTGGGTCGCCACCCGCCGTAGACCCTGGTAAGTTTCTTGGCCCTATTTTTTACTACAAGAGAACTACGCTTTGTAATTTTACAAGAAAAACCGACCTGTGAAATACGCCTTTGACGAAAAGTTTAGATTGCTACGTGCAGGCGTCGATTTTTACGGTCCATTTTAGATCGAGCCTGATGACTTGAGCCACCCTATATATAAGGCGGCATAGTATAACTGAAACTGTTAGTAAAAAAATAAGTCGGTTTGTACCGTCAACCAGTTGGCGTGAAAATGCAATGCTTTATTTTACTCCCCATTGTGTTTAGTCTTGCCTAGGGTTTAACCGTGGCATCCAATCTTAGCAAAACTGTGCTTAAACAAATACTATTGTCATTTACAATGTCACAAAGCTTCATGAATAATTTAGATTTTCCCATTCTCCTAGTTCTTTGCATACATGAATTGTGCCCACCAATGGAGTTCAGGGCTTATCAAGTTCCATGTTAAAACTTTGTTTTTCTTATCCTTTCCTTCACCATTTTTCTTTTAAATAGGAAATAGATTGTCATTATTAGTAAAAAAAGACATAAAACTATACTTTTATAATACAAATAAAAAAGTCACACTTGCCGGACTATGTTTAGATGTTTTTGCTGTAGATAAGCAATTTGGCCAGTCCAGTATGACTGCCAACCCGGGGCTTTGAACAGACGGTCGAACCAGTCATTATTCCATTTCAGTTTGGATTCAGTAGCTTTGCATTCTGTTCTGGTTTCGTTCTGATTCAGAGATGAATTCAAAATAATGGCACGGTTGCCAATTCCCAAGTGCAAACCGGTTCTTAATAAAAGTTCACAGCTCCAAATCGTTAAGAAAAGGTTTATTCAACACGGCATTATCTGCAATAAAAAAAAAGAAAGGTAATCAGAACCTGTGCTGCAGAACACACAAAAAAAAGATAGATATATATATACTATGCTTAATTCTGGTCCAAAAAAAAAAAAAAAAAGCTGCGCTGCAAATATTTATTTAACTTTGCGCCGCCATCCGCAAGAGGACACGGCTCACATTTGATTACGCCAAACCGTTTTCCAATGAACTGGAAACCGCCTCACAAGATTATGGTTTTGCTCCGGGTCAAGATCAAATATTAAGTGCTCGATTTTGGTTACGGAATTGTTCCGGTTTGGTCAAAAGTAACGGTTTTTCTCCGGTTTTCGGTTCAGGTTGGGTTCAACACCCTGGTATTTAACACAGCAGCTTGTCGGTACAGTAGCTTGGTCCGGTTTACCTGCACTGGTGCAGAAAAGTGTAGGGCAGTGCGCTTCCGGTGTGTGTATCGAGATACTACTGCAAGTGTACCGCCCTTTCACCTTTCTGCACCGGTGCAGGAGGTGTCAGTAAATCAAACGCTGCTAATGCTCATCCACATCAAAAAGGGCAGGGGTCATGGTGCAGATTCAGTGTTATCAGATTAAATCCAGAATACAATTGTTAGAATTTTGTAATGTTTGGTTGCAAGAGTTTTGATAACCTTACCTGACCAAATACCTTTTATTGGAAGTGAAACGAATAAGCATCGAATACCTACGTAAAATAGTAGCCCACAATTTGAACTGCTACTGTTGAGTTTCTTTTCTTCTAGGCTGGTAAAACTATTTAACAGAAAGCCCTACAACTTCACCCCCCCCCCCAAAAAAAAAGAAAAAAAGAAAAAGGGACAACATATTGACATCTTAAAAGACAGCTGCAAGGTTTTTTACAGAACTTTATATAGAGCAGAAAAACATCCCTCTTTCGTTGTCTTTTTTCTTCTGTCTCAGGGTTTTATAAGTATGACCATTCACCAGCCAGGCTGTGATATCCTTGTGTCAGACCTACTAACCTCCCTTGCCATGTGAACAAGCAGCAGAAAAGAAATGATAGAACCTAAATGGTCAGAATGTTCCATTGGTCTGGCAAAGACATCTAAACAGTGGTATGAAAAACTCGCAATAAACGGATTTTCAGCACATTGCCATTAATAGCAGTAAAACTTAACCATCATTAATAGTACATATCACAGCATTAAGTTAAACATACCATCGGCCAAAATTTTTGACACACGTCCAATGATGGCCGAATGCAGACTACCTAAAATAACTAGTTTGAACGAAGGCATCAAAATATGCCTTCTAGAGTTTCTATTATTGAACATAAGCTTTCAAAATTGAAAAGAAACTTTCCTCAGGAGGAGGCCTTATGTTGATTACCTAACATTTGTTGTTAGTCCCTTATTTTAGTGACTATCAAACCATAAAAACATGCTAGAGGTGCACCAAAATATTTTATCCTCCGTGTAAAGTTGAAATGAACAGCACATTATCGTTCTCTTGAATCTCGTAGTCGGGTCCTCCCTGAAAATAACAGGTTCATTGTGAGGTACAGTACAAGCTCAGAGCTGTAAACTAACTAAATGTACTTAGGTTACTGGAATTAGTTGAAGTAATGCTAACTAAGAGAAAATTAAGTTTGAGCAACTGTAGTTTATTATATCTTCTCATAAGTGCAACATGTTGCCAAGGGCCCCTGAAAAGAAAACAAACATCTTTTTTAAAGTCTAAATGGGACTCGTGTATCAAAAACCTCCTTTCCACTTGCTTTCTCTCTTTTCATTTCAGTTGCGTGGAGGAGAGGTGGATCGGCTTGGCCATCACATTGAGGTGGAGACTGTATGACCATCTCGTTGAGGTGGAAAGAGTGTATGACCATTCCGTGACGTCATGAACTTTGCGCGCAGAATTTAAAATAAATCTTGCGCCGTCAATATTGCTCTAAAAAATTTTATTTTTCGCGTAAATTAAAGTTTTTTATACATGTGTCCCAACCAGACTGTTTAAAAAAACATTTTTTTTTCTTTCCAGAGGCCCTACTACAACGAAATTTCGGCACTTATTTTTTGGTCTAAATGTGTTCAAAGGAGCAGTATCACATCAAACGCACCAATATCTTGTTAAAAAAAAGTGAAAGCCGTTTACAACTCCCTGTAACGCCGAATTAGAGCGCAGCTCTTGAGGAGGAGGAGGAAGGGTAGTGGGGGGAGGGGGCTGCGGGGGCGGCTACGCTACGACGCCGCTCAAGCCGGAAACGGGCGCCTAAGAGCTGCGCTCTAAAAAGTCATGAAAAGGAATTTTAAAACAAATTAAACCATTAGCAAAGAGCACCTGGTGGATGTCGCTAACGCCTCGTTTGTAATGCCCGTCTAGGAACCTTGAGAGGTAGTGACGGTAACTGTCTCGCCTCCGGCCACAACGAGAGAAGAGGGGAAGGAGGAACTCCCCTCTTCCCAAGAATCCCTTTCGTGTGTCCCAGAAGTCGCTACTGTCCCTCTACAAGATTATAGAAGATTAACCCGTCACTCAAAATTTGTACAAAAGCAGCCGCTTCGGTGGCTGGAACGACTAGACCATCCTCTCAACATCAGCCTCGCCGTAGCTTTGCTCGCCCCTGAGACGAACTACGTCACGATTGCGTTGGATGTCACGTGCTCTCCGCTGGCTGTTCTCCGAGCGCTTGCCAGAGTGGGCCGTTTATAAAGAAAGATACAGCCACCAGGCTCAAAATACAAACGTGCGATTGTCATTTACGGATATTGTGGATCATATTCAACCTATTTTTGAACACGACGGGTATCTTTCAAATTTCGTTGAAGGGGCACATTAAAGGGGCACTGAAGTCATTTTTGAAAAAGGTCGTTCTTATATTGTTTAAAATGTGTTAGTTCCCACATATACCAAGTCCTGTATATTACAAAACCGCCTAGTTATCTCCGGGCAATAGAAAAACCTATGGACCCTTTTTTTTCTCGTGGACTACATTGTGTGGACCAATGAAAGCCCTACAATACACGCAGATTCCGAATGATTTTATTATAACTCGTTTCAAAGAGAGTCTGATAGGTACTCATTCGAATAAGACTCCTCTTTTTCTCCGCAGGCAAAGCCATCGCTTGCAACTCACCGACAAGCTCCCTTCGTCGACCACTTCACTCGGAAGAAAATTCTTCCCAAAAAGGGCGTGTCGCGATCTTTGAACACGCTTTTAACGAGGAGATAAGCTAAGCAACGTTGTAATTTCGGGTTTGTTGGGATGCTTAGAGCGTCTAGATTGAGTTGTCACCACAAAAGGATGATCCAAGAATCGACTTCAGTGCCCCTTTAAACACTACCATGGACAAAGTGCTGGGTCATGAAGAAACTGTGCCACTCTCTTATACACGTTGGAAACTAGACTGTCCGCCGGCCGGTGCAGCTCGCCTCAACGTCAACGAAAAAGTTTGAACAACTTAGGACATGTGCAAGGATATACCGTAAACAACCAGAAGAACGCCCACTTTCACTTAAGAATGGGTTAACCTAGACACTGGCGCTTGTCCGGCCCAATGGGGCATTCATTGTATAACTTGCAGAATTCCAAAGTTTGTGAAGTGTTAATAGTGGGCGCTTGAACGAAGTAGGCACCTTTGCGGTATTTTATAGTAACTATATTTGAAACTTAATTACATTGTAGCTCAAGTAACCATACCTTATTAAGTTGCAAAAGTAACTCTTACAGCTCTGTGCAGGCATATTGAACACAAACATAGTACAGAATGAGGCCGTGAGGACCACCACATTTGGCACGCCTTGCAAAATTTTAATTCTTATCGTACATACCTGAAACTGGGCACGCGAACATTATTTCTCAAGAAGATTTGTGTCTATTTGTTTTTAGAGCTCAACTCGGAGGGGTGAAATATTAAAAATAGTAATGCAAAAAACGGCGGCCATGCACTTCCTATGTCCTATATCGGATGTTCGTCGTCTGCACACTGGCTTACGAGCTTGCTCCCAATTGGTCATTGTACACAGATTTCGTTAAAATCATTACTTATCGTGACTATTTCGCTCGTTGTCAGCCTCTACTAGGCGTTCTCAGCGTCTTAGTATTCGGCAAGCCACCCGGGAGCAAGCTCGCAAACCAGTGGGCAGACAACGATCAACCTGGTATAGGACATGGAAAATACACGGCTGGCTGTCTTGCTTTATTTCTAATAATTCACCACTCGGAGTTGAGTTCTAAAAAGTTAGACATATAACTTTTTGTGTAAGGACACTAGCATGCCCAGTTTCAGGATTGTATGTTTGGAATACCAATTTTGCAAGGCGTGCCAAATGGGCTGGTCCTTACGGCCTCACTCTGCATTAATGTTCCACGACAATGCCTCTACGACTTCTTGGACATATCCAAATGTGCACCAGGAGCATTCCAACTGGGGAGTTTACACTGCACAATAACAAACAAGTTCTCACCAGGAGTTCCCAGTCAGTATCATTGACCAAGACCAGAATCCCTGGTCGTCTGCAAAGGCAAAATCACCCCTTAGATATTCGACTACTACATCCAAAGAAAAGAAGTGTTCCTCCAAGCAGAACTAGAGAAGAATAACAGCTGGTAATTAACATCTGAAAAAGCAGCCTTGTACAAACAGCAATTTTGTTGTCCCCTATAGCAGACATTGTATCTGCATCTGCTGATCTGGTTCAATGCTGTACAGTGAAACCCGTTTAGAACGAACCCCCGTACAGCGTATTATTGTCGATATCGAACTCGTGGAATATTTAAAAAAATGCATGTAAAAAGTAATTTCTATAACGAACAACATATTGGCTACATCGAACTTTTTTCCCCCCCCGGAAGGTTTCCAAAAACGCAAACAATCGCCTTCTAGCCTGTCCCTTCCTCCCCGAGAAAAGTAGGAAAAACAGAAAATTCCAAAAGCTCAAAATTGTGAACAAAATAGAGCGAAGAGAAGCGATTTAGAAGGGGAGAAAGCTAATGAATACGCTCTGCAGGCACGCACAAAAAAAAAAAAAAGCTCATCCCCAAACGGTTACTTACGAAGAGAAGCAATTAAAAAAGAGACAAGTAAAAAAAAAAAAATCTGGCGCGTATGCAAAAAAAAAAAAAAGAAGAAAAAATATTTTTAGCGTGTTGTTACAAGTTGGAAGCGAAGAGATGAGAAAGAAAAAGAAGTTTTCGCTTTACAACGAACGCACCGCGGAAGTTCATTGTAAATGTTTTTGCTATATCGAACTGATCGTAGCGTTTCCTGCTGTTCGTTATAAACGGGTTTGACTGTATCTATAGGGTGTCTGAAGTCATCAGGCTTGATCTAAAATGAACCGTAAAATCGACACCTGCATAAAGCAATCTCAACTTTTCGTCAAAGGTGCATGTCACAGGTCCGCTTTTTCTTGTGAAATTACAAAGTGCAGCTCCCTTTCTGTAAAAACAAAATAGGGACAAAAAACTTGCCATGGTCAACGGCGAGTGGCGATGCAGACGACTAAGTCGAGTGACGGGGAGCGTTTGGCTTATGTATTTATATGGTGCTACCTCCTTATCGAGACTGCTCGCGATGACCGTGATTTACTAAAATGAAGATAATATTTTTGTAGTGTACCTTTGGTTTCAAAATAAATGCAAACAATAAAAAACAAAACTTAAAGTTAAAAAAAAAAAAACATGTGGTTGAATAATGACGGCGTTTTTGCTGCCGACGGATTTCGTCTGCGTGTCGTCTGCTTTCGTTCGCTGGTTGGCTACCCCTTTAGATGTTGCTCCCGATGCCATCCATCAATACGTGCGTCAAACGCGCTCCCCCCCCCCAACTCGGTCATCTGCATCGCCACCCACCGTTGACCCTGGCAAGTTTTTTGGCCCTATTTTTTACAGAAAGGAAGCTACGCTCGTAATTTTACAAGAAAAAAACGGACCTGTGAAATACACCTTTGACAATAAATTTAGATTGCTTCCAGCAAGCGTTGATTTTTACGGTCCATTTTATATCTAGCCTGGTGACTTCAGACACTCTATTCATCCAACCGGTGGCCCACTTCTTTTTTTTTTTTTTCCTTTTAAATTTCACATTTTAGGCTCAAGCATTTTTGGCACCCATTTGGTATGCGGAGCGCAAGCTCATGTGCTTCTTGCGCAGGAGTTGCGTGACATCAAAACGCCGAGGTTTGATTGGCTACAATTGGAAGGATGGTGGGTAGACCTCAAGGCAGCTACAACATTGAGGTCTACCCACTATCCTTCCAATCAGAGCTCGGTGTTTTGACGTCACCGCCAACCCTGCGCAAAAGCAGACGAACCTGCGCTCCGTATATGCCTATGCAAAATAGAATTTCTTAGAAACGTACATCCCACTCTCACTTCTACATCAAAAACACGAACAATGACACACAAAGACAGCATGACTGAAGGAACAGCAATTCTTGGGGCTTATTTTAACGAAATAATTTGAGCTGAAAGGCCCGCACATCGGCTTGCTCTCGCTCGTGTTGAGACAATGAGTATCAGCTTGAAACACAGCAGCCTTAAATAATGCGTTTAGCACCCTCCTTCAATGTGTAGATCTTGAAGGTCACATGGCAGAATTTTGATGTCGTTCAAACACGCTGTTTACAAACAAGCACTCATTTGTCCACGCCACTGTGCCTGTGCAGAAACCAGGGGGGCTATGTTCGACAAATGTTTCGTTTCTCCTAAAGAGAAATGGAAGTGATGAAAGTGACGCTATCGCGCCCGATTGGTTAGAGGCTCAAATGACGCAAGCTCCCTCCTTCGTCATTTGAGCTTCTAGCCAATCAGACGCGATATCGTCACTTCCGTTTCTTTTTAGGAGAAACGAAAACATTTGTCGAACATAGCCCCCCAGGTTCGAAGGAGATGAAGAGTATGCGCACGCACAGTGTCGAGTAGCTAGTAGCATGACGTCAGAGAGTTGAGTTGGTGTATAGACACCAGGCAGGTAGCCAGGATTTTGATTCGGGGGGGGGGGGGGTGCTTATGACAAATATTTGTATGGGGACCCCCTTTCAAGGTAATGCCCTCTCTTGGCAAAGCTCAGAATACTGCGCTGTGGAATGTGCAAAAAATACCAGAGCTGACAAGACCATCATGTACACCGGGATTCAGAGCCTTATGAAGAAGCACCTAATTTTTGGAAGGGGTGCAATGCCCGACACGAACTTTGGGGAGCTGGAGCAGCCAATGTAAGGAACAGAGGGGAGGTCCTGCATCCTCTGTGCTGTTAGCTCTCCGCGTCAGCAGCGCTAAACCAAACAAAATAAGCGAAAAAAAAACAACAAAAAACAAGAAAACACGGCAGTCACTTACATTGAATCCCCCTGTACAAAAAACTCTTCCCTTCCTTTCAGCAGATTCGTCTTCAGCCAGTGTATCAGCTGTTTGAGTGTCCCTGGAAAGAACAAGGGCAGGCGTCCGACACATTTCAAGCTGCTGCAACGTTAGTGGCTTTCCAAATTCGAGCCGTTACATTTTTCCGACGATTTTGATAGAGTTACGTCGTGCTTCTTTTGGTTTCCGAAGAGAAGCTCCGCTCCGCCACTGTGTGAAATAAATGAACATTACTGTAATGTCATTTTATGACTTTGCCGCGTGTGACAATTTTATGAAAAAGCAACTGCCATACCCAAACTCCACGAGAACCTTGGTCTCGCCCATCGTTAGAACATAGCCTGCAACAAGAGCTCCTTTAAATTAACGTGTTGTCGGCACACGAGCTCGAGAACCTGGATGTTTGATTTCATCAGCTAGCTTGTGGCTTGATTACATTGCTTGATTACAACGCTACAACCCTACAACTCGATCAGCTTGATGAGGTCACGTGGTCACGTTGGCACGTCACATACGCACGCGACTTTGTTAAAACAAGCGTTTTTGGGTAAACCTACCTCGTTGGGGTAAACTAATACTTTGAAGTTTTGAATTTCACCAGTTTTTACAAGAAAACTCACGACTCCTTTGCGGTGGTCCAATAAAAATAAAAGTGAAAAACAGGAACGACTACAAACGCCATCTCGTGTTTGCTTTTCAAACGCTTTCAAAAGGCGCCAAAGTCCCAATATGGCGCCCGTACGCCAGCGAATTTGGGGCGACGTTACTTTATAACTTTTGAATTAATGTTCCCGCGCTTCTAGTTCGCGTTTTTCGACTCCGAGTGTGTTCTTGAAAAGTTAGCGTGTCGCACCGTCCTGTTTTTGATGCGATGTGACGTCGGCGACGGTCCGACGATGGAACTGAAAGGCTACTGAACCCTCGGCTCAAAAAAGTTGTCGTTCGCCGGATGTTACTGGCGAGTACCATTTTCTGCCGTTCGCGGTTTATCGCATCGAGTTCGGACGTGGGGCGTTTCACGCGAAAACAAAACCGGTGCCGGTTCGTTTGAAAAGCTTGCGGCTGTAGCGTAGCGCATATTGAGTGGGCGACCGACCTGTATGTGCCCAGCTATTTTTGTTTGATTATCAATTTTGATTAGGGTAACGTGCCGGATTTTTTCCCCTCCGATTCACCTTACTCGAACTGCTTTCGTTGCATCTGAGAATGATGATTGAATTTATTATTGGGCGGAATTGTCGTTAGGATCGATAAACATATTATATAACGCCTCTTAATTTGCTCGTTCTCTTGTTTTTGTATTGTGCGTGCGTAACTGCAATGAAAGCCAGAGGCCCGGCCGGACGCCGTGCTTGTAGCGGGATTCCGAAGTTTAGCGCTAGCATTCTCGGTTTGTTTAAGCTGCAGTTAAACATGTTAGCTCCTCGTTTCATAACGTTATCGTCCGTATCACCGAGTGGTGATATGGGGGAAGCGACCGCGTTCGTAGGTCTAACTACAGTCGAATTTTCAAGCGGCGTTTGATTTATCAAGATTTGCTCTGACGTCTTGACATACTGCGCGTCGTTGTTCAGTGCCTTCTTGACCGCACGGTGCTAGTTGAAATATTGCTCGCTAATTTTCTTTTCTTTTTCCGATCTTGACAGGGCGCGAGTTTAACGCCCTTTGCATCAGTTTCGCTCTATTTTCACTCGGTAACTTCATGCACAAGTTTATTTCGTCTTCTGTTCGCAAAGCACGTTCAAATTGAAGGTTCGCGTAGTATCTGCCTGCTCATAGGTGTTGATGGGCATATTGGCTACTATTATTGCCACGTATGAAATTATAGAGGGAACACCTCAACAGTTGGTAACATCTTGTTCTCTGACTCTCATCCACAAGTGCTTGTTCAGCCCTTCTGTATCTATGCCACTAGTGCAGGCAGGCAGGCAGGCTCCTAGTTAGGTAACTTGTATCTTTTCCATACAGTGTATGTGGCAGTCAGCTAGCAGGCACACAAGCGTAAGGGTTGTAACCTTTCTGCTTTGTCATGCACGCTGCCATGTACAGTCGGCGCCAAAAGTTTGCGGGCGCGGGAGTGTCAGCCGAATTGACTGGTTGCGCTTTTCTGACGGCGCTGCGACCGCCTCTCAAGATTCACGCTTCGAGAATGTGCTTCCTTTCGTGCTCGAAGTGATGCTCTTTGCTCTCTTCCGCCCGACGTGCACGAGATAACCGGACCGGCGCTAGGTGCCGCTATGACAGTCATCATTCTAGGGTGCCTGCATGTCTGTCTGTCTCAGGGTGAAGACATCCATTGTTGCCCTGAATGTGCCAGCGCGTGACGCCCGCGCACTCGGTGCGCGACTTGGGCGCTAAAATTGCGCTCTCTGCATTAGCCAAAGCTACGCGCTCGAGCTGATTGACACCGGATTGTGCGTACTTCAAAGTGCATAAAAAACGATTGGGCGTAAAAATGGCTGAGATGTCACCACTCAAGCAAGAGCGCGCGTGTGTATGAAGGCACTCTACATCATTCCGCGCTTGTGCCTCAGCCACCGTGATGGGTGACGGAGCTCGCGCATGCTACAGATAACGCTTCGCGGCACCTTGCGCCAGTCCCTGTTATCTCGTGGGCGTCGAACGGAAGCGAGCGAAAAAGCATGACTGCGAACAAGAAAGGAAGCGCATGCGCAAAGCGGGAGTCTTGAGAGCGGCAACGCGCCGCGAGAAGGCGCAGCCAGTCTTTTCGGGCTGGCGCTCCCAGTGCCCTGCAAACTTTGCTCCCGACTGTGCAGTCCCCGGCAATATGAAAGACCCACTGGGAGCGCCTGGCCGAGGCCGTGGCTGGCGGGGGCGCTGCGAGCGCCCGGGCAACTCCATCCAGCTTCGAGGGAGTACGCCAACTCGGGCTCAGCTAAAGCGCAGCGCGCTTATCAGTTTGTCAGTGTGTGCCAACGTTAGTTTGTGCTGAACCCTAAGTGAGCGTCCTCCTCGAAGCTGAATGGAATTGCCCGGAGCGGTCGCAGCGCCCCGCCAGCCATCGCTCGGCCACGCGCTCCCAGTGGGTCTTTCATATTGCCGGGGACTGTACACGCAATACCCTCTGTGAATAAATTACAATTACAATATAATTGATCCAGGTCTCAAGCTTTGGCGACAGTGGCCAGAACCCTGCTTTCTCTTTGCATCTGTACCACGTTTCAGGGAGTAGATATTTGGACTTGAATGTAGTCATGTGATGTAAACTGAGTTCTTTACGGACGTCTGCTAAAAAGGTGTTCATCAACAGAGTAAACCTAACCTAAGCCAAACCTAGAATAGCTAAAAATAATAGATGGTTAAAAAAATGCTATTTAATGGTAAGAGGTTTATGAGGTTGTTAACTCAACCTGTGCTATATGCTTTTTGAGAAACCCAAAATCATGATTGTGTGTGACCTATTTCTATTCAAAACACGGTCAGAGTTGCAGAGAAAGGAGCACGTCGCTACCTTTGATTACATTTTTACTAGGCCGTGCTTGATCATAATTTTGCATTTTCGGATGCTTCGAGGGCATAGCTTGTGCTATTATTGTAAAAGGGCAAACTAAAAGAAACCTCTAACACCTGCCCCCTTAAATTGGTGCTTTATTAGGTGCATATGTTCTGAACTCGTATCTTTCTAGCATGCTGCAGATATGCTAACAAAGAAAAAAAAAGCGAGCTGTGCAAAGACGAGATACCGTAAAATACCAGGCAAACGGCCACTCAAAATTGAGAGATAATCGCGAAAAAATGGGGGATGGGCACTTGTCCGGTCATCGGTTTTGCATATCAATGTAGTGTGCATATTTTCTCAGATCTTAAAAATTTGGGAATGGGCGGATGCACGGTATTCTACGGCAAACAAATTCTTGGGACAGATTCTTACATTTCATCCTGCATCTTCGGCTCCTAGCACAATGTCTAAAAGAGCGGGACTTTAGAACCACGTTTCTTTAACTGCCCCCGAGCTAGTGGCACAGAATTGAACGTCTCGTGATACGAGTGATTGAATGATCGCTGCAGCAACGTGTAGATAATGGGGTGCAAAGCGTGTCGGCACTCTCGAGCACAGCTCCACCCGTAGTCGGCGACAGGCCGAGCGTTATCGTCCATGGGTGTTAACGGCGCAGCGAAGGGTGAGAGGTTTGTGGTTCCCTCTGTGTGCGCAGTATGCCATGTCCAGAGGAGCATTACAAGGTGGCCGGGAGCTGAGACTGCGGGTGCGGCACAAGAAGCCTAAGCGTCTGCTTCGCAGCTGGTACAACCTGCTTGGGCAGGACCAGGGCAGCGTCAATGGGTCCGACGAGCCGGAAGAGGTAGGGAACTCTGCAGTTTCACCTGTCCCAGAGCCCCGGCAGGGCACGGTGGAAATTGGTGCGTCCCTAACTGCATAGTTCAGTCTCCCAACAAGGTATGGTGCCTGGAATGCGCTTCCGCGACTGATGCTTTTAGCGTCCCATTCCATCCGTGCATCGAAGGTGGGCCCGAAGGGGCAACAGACGACATCGCAAAAGCCAGGATGTCGTGCAGTCGGATGCCCCGATCCTTGCAATCGTGCATAAAAACTCTGAAAAAAAAAAAAAAAATGCGAGACAGAATGCGAGTGTTGCTGTCGTCGTGGTGTCATCACTTCTGGCTGCCGAAGCTATTGTGAAGTGTCGAGCAGGAGGGGAACCTGCAGCAGCACAGGCGTTTACCAGATCCACCATGCTGCTGTGACACTGCCAGGATATCAGCCGGTGACAACAGGACACTTCTACGACATCATCAAGGGGAAATCAAGGGACTACTTTTTGGGCTGTTGTAATTGCACCAGTCGGTGACGCGTTCCAGGCACCATGTCCGGGGTGGGTGCGAAGATGATGAGCGATAGACTTTTTAAAAAATATGCGCCCTCTCAGCATTTGGTGCTGCATCGATTATCCGAGGCCGCCATATTTTGGGCATGTGCTTTGAGCATGGCGTAAGCACTGTGCAACATTACTTGAACCACTCAGTTGGGAAACTGCCACAGAGACAGCACTGAAAAAATGGCACCGATCCGTCCTCGAGAACCGAGCTAATGGCGATCACAATGCCGCCATTTCTCCCGCAGCGGCCACTCGAGGAACTGCACGTGTCTTCTATTTTGGCTTTAATCGGCCATTTTGGCGCCGAAACAGATACGGTGAAGAGGTTTCAGGGGTGCCACCCCTGTTTCCCCAGCGGACGCGCCGCAAATTACTACCGAAGCTAAGATGCGCTTAGGTCGGGACGCGCTACCTGAAATCGCCGCTGAGGCATGGTTGTATAAAAACAATATTAATTATGCCGCAAAACCTCGCAAGCTAAACATTTTAGAAAACATCACGCGCCCTCAATTTGTACCAAAACTCCAATAAAAGTTACTACAAAAAGAGTTTTTTCTGTTGGTTTTATGCAAAAACATGCGTTCTAAAGTTCAAGGTGACCACAGTAAAGACAAATGATAAAGAGTGGCGCTGTTGTCGTATTCAGCCCGGTCTCGGTGGATGCCAGCGGCCCAGGTTTCAACGGTGAGTTTCCCAACTGAGGGTTCTAGTAACGTTGGCACTGTGTCAGCGTTTGGCATGTGTTGACACGAGTACTGCAGATGCGTTCAACGTGAGTACTGCGCCGGCGCTCGGTGTAAATTCGGATCCGATAACACGCTTCACGCGGGAAGTGATGCCATAAATATGGCGGCCGCCAGTTCACTTGATGGTTTGGTGTGTCTATTTTAAGCTTGGTGTTTTAAAGTTTACGAGTATTCGGGTATCAGTGCATATAAACTTGTGATAAGCAGAAAGCAGCAGAGGAGCGAGAGTTATTGTTTCTAGCTGACCGTGTAGTCTCAGTCGTCGTACAACAATGTGACATGTTGGGCTAGTTGGTTTGAGGTGAACATCTTGGGAAGAAACAGCAGCAAAAAACATGGACGAAAGTAAAAAAACATACACGACAGGACAGCGTTCAGCGCTGTCCTGTCGTGTATGTTTCTTTACTCTTGTCCAAGGTTTTTTGCCGCTGTGTCTTCCCAAGTTAGATATTCAGTCCTACCTAAAATGCAAGCTTTCTGCGTCCACTGCTATTTTCTTGTCACTAGAATCATTTTGAACACACCAAGCTTGCATGGTTGTGGCAAGCTTGGATTGCAAGTATTTGTCACAAGCAACATTGCGTTTAGAAATTGAAAACTTGATGCTTTTACTATTGTTGATTTTTTGTATCATGTTGGTACCCATTTCTAAGGCAATTCCCTTTCTAGAGCAACTGAAGATTAGACTGCTACTTGTTATTTGTCCTTTAGCATGTTGCTTGTTTGCCAGTTCCTTTTTGGAAGGAGAGGCAACCATCACAACCCTGACATCTAAGCAGGGTTCTGCCCAGATATCCTTAAAGGGTAACTGCAAAGAAAAAAAGATTTTTAAACAGCCTTATTGGGACAAGCATGTCACGAAACAAATCTTCCGCAAAAAAACAAATTTTTTCTAGCAATATTTACGCCGCAGGATGTAATTTAGTCGGAGTCACAACCACTCCGCATTTGAAACTCCCGCTCTTTCGACGCCCGTGGAGTGGCTGGTATACGTCACTCCGTGACGTATAGCAGCCACTTCCTGACGTATAATACCAACTTTGTGGCGCGCGATTCAAAACGGACGAAATAGCCGCATACAAAAATCAGTCTCGCGCAAAATATATTGCTGTAATAAATTTTGTTTTTGGCGGAAAAATTGTTTTGTGACATGCTTGTCCCAATTAGGCTGTTTAAAAATACACTTTTTTTCTTTGCAGTTACCCTTTAAGATCTGGGCATCTGACAATTTTCAGGGTGTTCAGGGAGGAGGGGAGATTGCTGTAAGTTTCGGTGTTTGCGGCCCTTTCTCTGCCGCACAGCAGTGATTTTGCTTGCAGAGATTATGCAGTTCTGTTGCGTAGTGCCACACAAGTCTGCCAAATGCAACAATCTGGGGCGTCATGCTTTTGTGGAAATCAGTATCTTTTTGTCCGGCAGAGACAAAATATAGAGGTGGGCTGGACACCGTAGAGATGGGCAGCCAGCCAGACTATACTTCGTTTCACCCTATGTCGTACCGCAGCGAAGGCTAGAAGCGCGAGCTCATAGCGTTGGCAGCTGCTCTTAAGTCACGAGAGCTTGTGCCGCCGAGATGTGCCCCAGAGCAAAGAGCTCGCGCTTTCAGCCTTTCCTGCGGTACACCATAAGGTGAAACAGAGTATAGTGGGCGGCAAAGCTACTGCCACCCACTGTGGGGAGAACCTCGCATATAGGTAAAAAACTTTAAGGGCAACTCTGCTTCATTTTTGTCTTTCAAAAAACAATGCAGTCCTCTTCAGTATCACCTAGGAAGACCACACATAAAATATTACGACCTTGTTGTGTCTAAATGTTTCTTAAACGGTCCGGCAAACTTTGCAACTCACCAAGTGGCCAAAATCCGCTGACTCGAGCAGGCGAATCGAGGCGCAACCAACAGCGCAGTCAAGGCTACGGGGGGGGCGCAGCCAGCATTGTACTGAACGTCATCATTATTGCCCCCTTTTGCTTGTTTTTACTTCTTCGGGCGAGCGTAACGGGTGACGTCAGCAACGTTTCCTTTCGGTGCTCAGCGGCGTCCACGTGATTGGCGTAACTCGCCTGCGCAGCGCATTTCTTGGGAGCCGTCCGGCTGCCCCGCCATGGTCCCGCCTTTACCGCCGTCTCCCATGTCATTACCGCCATTGTTGTCTCACCGTTCGTGATTATTGTCTCTCGTAGTTTCATCCACGGTACGGACACCACGTGTGCAGACTTATGCGCGCAGTTGTGCAGACATCGTCGAATGTCGTAGACGGCAAAACGTGGTGAAGAGTGTGTCGCAGACGACACTTGCGCCCGGCACATGCCCGCCGGCCCGTCGTTACGTAGAGGATCACGTGACATCTCGTACCACGTGATAGCCATGTTCTTGGCAGCCCGAGGCCAATGTTGCCGGACGGAGCCAAAGTTTCGGTTTCAATTTCTGCTAAGTTTAAAGTAAGATTTAACAATATATATCCCATTTTTCGTGAAGCAAATGATGTTGTGCCTTTTATTGGTGCATTTTAATGTAAAATCACTGATTATCCCAAAATTTTCGGAATTGAGCGGAGTTGCCTTTTATACCATGGGGACAACGGTACAAGTTATTTGTTTGTGTTTCTGGTGCTTCACTCTGCTGATGTTGGCAAAGTCTGTGTCGTCGTTCGGCTGCGGGTTCAACTATTAAAGCAGTAACTGAGCACGAGTCCCAGCCAAATGTTGATGCAACACTAATGCCCAATCTGTGCCCTGCTATGAAAAACAGGCTGGACAGTAGTTTGATCTTTTGACGTGAAACATTCTCTGGTAGGCGTTCGGCATTTCGTGAAGCCCAGAAGTGAAGCCTGGATAAATGCGTGGCCGCGAGCCTCGTTACTGATTGGTTGACGGGTGGGAGAGAAGGAGAGAGGTGCTCGATGCCGATTGGTTTATGGAGAGGTCATGTGACCAGGGTAGAGTGAGAAGGAGAGGTAGGCAGAGGAGGCAAGGTGGGAGAGGAGTGGGTTAGAAGGTTCTGGAAGATCACCAGGTTTATCATTTCAGGTATACACATGCCACGCGTAAAACTGTTGAATGAAGAGTGCCGTGACCGTAGGTGTCTGGCTGAACAGGCTAGGCGTGCTGCTAAACGATGATATAAACGTTTGTGATGCTAAAACGTTTCACGTATGCAACACAGTTGCCTAGCAATTTTCCATTAGGTTTTCACTAATGCTTCGATGGAAGTTTAATTTGTTCTTTGTTTCTAGGTGCAGAAGGATACCAAGCACCGAACCAACCATCACGAGTCGAAAGAAATGGTTAGTTCAGCTCAAACAAACTTGGATCTCATTAGTAGTACTGTTTGTGCTATGATTCTCACCTTTGTTCATGTGACAGTTCTACCATCAAATTTGTATGTACAGCTAATGCACAATTGTGTTTGAATCAAAGTGGAAAACCTGCGAGTTGGTCTTCAGCATATTTGTTAAAACAGCTTTACAAAGACCGGCACTCTAGTCAGTGTCAGGTAGTGAAGTGGAAGATCCTCCCATCTCTTTCCACTTTAGCAGAGCAAACGCTGGAGAGGAGGTGACATTTTCTCCAGCTTTCACTCTGCTAAAGTGAAAAGAGGTGGGAGGATCTTCCACTTCACTCTTAACCTGTCACTGACTATAGACTGAAGGAATGTGAAAAACAGAATGGGTGCTAACTTGCAGCTAAAAGTTTATTACTTGCACGTCACTCGATTATTGATGGCAGCTTTAAACAAGCTGCCTTTTAGAGGGACACAAATGCATAGTGAAGTTCCAGTCTGGATGCAGGAATCATTACACTGCAGTTCAATTGAACAGTAAAACAGTTCAGTTATACAGTTAATGAACTGAATCTACAAGTGGCATTGCACGTGCCAGCGTGTGAAATAATCGCCATGTGGTGTCCCCACTCATATTTCTGCCGAGTGTAACAGATATGTTGCATCTCTCCCTGTCACTCTCTCTCATATAGTCTTGTTTCAGTTTTGGTGGTGTCTGCTAGTTTTTGCATTATATACCACGTGAAAAAAATATTAGTGTGAGAATTCTAAAAGTAATGATCGGGCAGCGCGTGGAGCTTCCCAGAAGGTGAACACTCCTTTTAATGTTGTCTTGTGGCGATCGATTGTTGCGAATCCCACTTGGGACAGCCTGAAGCATGTCGTTCGTTCCCGACAGTCCTGCAAGCAGCTCCCCACAAGTGCGCCCCCTGCTGCCGGCGTGGAGCACCTCTACTCTGGCCGGACACGGCTCAATGGCAGCAGTAATCATGGAGCTGCCCTGCTGGACAAGATACTGAATGGAAGGTGCCACTCCCAATGTAAGTTGATGCCCTTTGTTTGTCTCTTCTCCAGGGGCAGATTTAAAGAGAAAGAAATAAATGGTGAGAAAGTTTCTCTTGAAAGGCTCCCATGCATTCCGAGGTGAGCTTTCTTTTACAAAACAACAACATATGTCAGCTTTTCTCTTTTTTTTTTTTTTAAAGAAATGTTTAGTTTTAGGTGAAATGCCAATAATTAGGTTACTATAATAGATCCAGGCAACGCATCGCCCTTGACATCAAATCTATCTGCAGAGCCCCCCCCCCCCAAGCCTGACCCACCTTCTCTACTCTATGGTGAACGTAGGCCCTCGTGAGGCTCAACTCGGCATTTTCAGTCTCAAAGCATAAATCTTGTATGTTTTACTAAACTGTTTGGTACTGACGAAGACATATGATTAGCCCTGCATGGGAACATCCTGCATTCGGTAAAGCGCTTCTCTAGGTTTAATGTGCTGCTACATGAGTTAAACTTGTCTAGACTAATGAAGTTTGTAAGCTTGTAAATTGTTTTGTTGCAAACTATTTTGACGAAAGGGTGTGAGAAGTCCTCAGTCTTCTTTTGAGGTTAGTTTAATTACCTTGAGATTGAGAAGTCCTGCCCTGCTGGTTGGGGCCTCACCTCATGATGGTAATATGCTGCATATTCCTTCTTTCTTTATTTTTTTCAATCATGATTTGATATTTTGAGAGAGCTCATCTGGTAGTCGTTCCACCTCTTTTCATAATCATTGTTGCAGGGGTTCTGCTGGCTGCCTTGAAAAAGAAATGACTTGAAAGATAAAAAATAGATGGAAATCTTTCGATATGTAATTATTACTATCATCTGCAACACTGGTCAAAAACTTGCCGAGAGCATAAAGCTTCAGCTACGGGTTTTACAAGGACGGTTTGATATCCGAGAAATTTTGAATTGGGATCTAATGTTTCTTCAAGAGTTGGTAAGTTTAATATTAATGGACACTTGATAAATCTGGTCTTTCCTTTATTAATAGTATCAGTGATTTTTTGATTGTAATCTTTTTTTATATTGAATTTTTATGCTAAAATTAACAATTAGAAAAATAAAAAATGAGTGACTACAACTTGACAACACTTCGTTGCACTGCGAAGCTGCATTGACTATTCGTGTCTCCAGCTCGTTGCTCGCCCTCCCGCGGCGGAAACGGGAAGCACTCTAGTGAGGGTCCCCTGGTTCTCCTGCTCAGCGGGCATGGCGTAACCGGTCGCGATCATAGCTCACGAAATGTCATTTCTGAATGCAAACAACACTTTATTGTTCCAATGTGGTGCTGCAGCCGGTATGGGATTGTGACCTTATTAGAGAGTTTTAGTATCGCTTATTGAAGCAAACGCAAGCGCTGTGCGTTTGCGTGAGAGTTACGTCCACGCTGCGCATGCGCATAGTCGCCATGCTCCAATCCAAGACTGCAACTTTGGGCATGCACAGTGTGGAACACACAAGACAAACACACGGTGCTTGCGTCACGCTCATGTACGCGATACCAAAACTCGCTACTGTTTCACCGGTTTCCAACACCAACAAAACGGGCTGCAGTGAGCAGACGTGCATGCGGGTAGGTGTTCCTTCGAACTGGAAAGGCTGAGACTGCAGTGATGTGATTGCTGCACCAATTACGCCAAATTGTGCCAAGGGGCTAACCCTGCTACATCCTGCTACATTTTGACACAATATAGGTAATCTGCACCGAGCCTGCGCTAAAAAACCAATTTCGGTCGCCTTTCAAAACCGAAACTGAACTGAGTACCGTAATTGAGCATGCGCGTGTTACGTGGCGCAAGCAGCCGCCCGACACAAAGTACCCTGCATCAATTGTCCATCTGGTCTGGCCTGGTTTTCCGCCATCTCTCATTTCACGCTCTCGTCGTCTCGTAAGTCTCGTCTCGCGTCTTTCTTTAAAATGTTTTCAAGCATACATGTTGGCGTGTGCGGACGCTCCGACCCTAGCGTACCGGGCACCAGCCATACCATCATGCTGTGAAACCAAACCACGATCTTGCGCGGCGGGAATTACTTTGTGAGCTGGAGCACTCGCTCCTGAAAGCAACGGCCGTGGGAAAACTATATTTGGTCACTAGCCTTCCAGTCACCGTGGTCGTGCGACGTCGGGTGTTGCCGTCCCCACGTCCCTGCAGATATGGCGCTTTCAAAAATGAAACTAAGTACCGCTGCATGTTCATCAACGTTCCTGTTCTTGTTTAAATCATACGTTACTGCAAAAATTCCTCTTTAACTCGAAGACTGTTGTGTCGAACTATTGATTACTACCTAGGTCTCTCTATGTGGGCTTTCTTTCGAGTTGGTGAAGTTGGTGAAGAGAAGTGAGCTAAAGCAAAGAAGGCAATGTCTGCATGCTGAATCCACACAGCGCGCTTGTTTGTCTTGAGTTCAGTCATTGCACAAAGTGCTCCAAGAACCTTTTGATACTGACTTGCGATGTCCTGCATGGATGCGCTCAGGTTCTTTTTTTTATGTGTGTTTAGCTTGTACCTTGTTTGCTGGCCTGGCAAGCCCGCGCCGCTGGACTGTTTTTTGTCATATGCTCGACAGTTACATTTTGCATATAATTTCAGGAATCAATTGGCGACGAAGTGGAGTGGCAGGGCATGGTTTTGGTTTTGATCAAACAGCCGTTGTCTCCGCTTGCGCGACAAAGCACTCGCAACTGCAAGCCTGGCGAACTATCTCTTACGTGCATGCGTACACAATTGCATGACGGAGGCACCAGCCGGGACGCTTGCAATCCCAGTGATGTGATTGCTGCGCCAATTGTGCCAAACTGCGCCTAAACGCTAAACCTGCTACATCCTGCTACATTTTGCCAAAATATGGGTAATCTGCGCCAAGCCTGCGCCAAAGGACCGATTTTGGTCACCTTTCAAAACCGAAACTAAACTGAGTACTGTAATTGAGCATGCGTGGGCTAGGTGGCGTAAGCATCAATCGTTGATCCGGTCTTGCATGGTTTTTCCCGTTTTTCCCACTGATCAGTGTTTTTTCCCGCCGTCTCTCGTTTCGTGCTCTCGTCGTATCGTAAATCCCGTCTCGCGTCTTTAAAAAAAGGCAAAAAAAACAACAAAAGCAACGATAGATGCGGGCGTGCGCGGACACACCGACGCTAGCGTGCCGGGTACCAGCCATGCTGTCATGCCGTGAAACGAAACCACGCTTTTAAGCGGCAAGAGTTACTTTATGAGCTGAAGCACTTGCTCCTGAAAGCAACGGCCGTGTGAAAACTATATTTGGTCCCTGCCTGCCAGTCACCGGGGTTGCGCAACGCCGGGTGTTGCCATCCTCACGTCGCTGCAGATATGGCGCTTTCTAGACTGAGACGTAAGGAGCGCCGCAAGTTCGTCAGCATTCCTATTCTTGTTAAAATCACACGCTACTACAAAAATCCCCCTTTAACACAAAGACTGCTGCGTCGAAGTATTGATTACCTAGGTTTCTCTCGGTAGGCTTTCTTTCGAGAGGACCCTGGTACATGGAAAAGATCTGCCGCGAAAGAAAGTTGCTGAAGAGAAGTGAGCTAAAGCAAAGGAGGCGATGGCTGCACATTGAACCCGCACAGCACGCTTGTTTGTCTGGAGTTCAGTCGTTGCACAAATTGCTCCAAGAACTTTTTGACCCTGGCTCGCAATGTCTTGCATCGATGCGCTCAGGTTCTTTTAGGGGCGAAGCTCCTTAGGGGCTAGCCATGTCCGTGTGTCCGTCCGCCGTAGGCCGGCGTCGGGTGCTCGTGCTTCTGCTCGTGAGATCACGTGCTCACGAGCACGTGAGCACATGCTCACGTGCTCGTGTAGGGCAAAAAAAAATTGAAAAAAAAAAGATGAAAAAAAATTATGAAAAAGAAAAAGAAGAAAAAAAGAGTAGGGGGTTCTGAGATGCCATCCCATCTGTCTGCTTAAAAAAAGAAAAAGAAGAAAACCACACATTCTCCTACTGCCATGAATGAAAAGGACCGAAAAGCTCGGCATGCAGCGCCTCAGCGTCTACGTAGACAGCAAGCTGCTCCGGAGACCAGGGTGCGAGGAGCTGCTGCACAGCGTCAAAAACGCCAAGCGGACCCGGAGTTGAGAGCTCGGGAAGCGGCGGCAAAGCGTCAACGCCGACAGCAAGCAGCAATACCTATGACCAAAATCAGTATCATCAGCACCACCCGAGCTTCGCCCCAATCAACATCATTCACCACGTGAAGATGCGGTCATTTTTTTCTGTGTATTTAGCTTGTACCTCTGCTGCCGGCCTGGCAAGCAGGTGCCGCTGGACTGTTTTTTGTCGTATGCTGGACAGTAACATTTTGCATACAATTTTGGGAACCAGTTGGTGACTGAGCAAAGTGGCATGCTTTCGGTTTCGATCGAACAGCTGTCTCCGCTCGTGCGACAAAGCATGTGCAACTTCAAGCCTGCCGAAGAAGCCCTCATGTGCATGCTAACATGATTGCACGACAGAGGCACCAGCCGGGACGCTTGCAATTCATTGTTTTACCTTTGCTTACCTTTGACGTAAAATCTGGCACGCCAGGAACCAGTAAAGCGGCGGCAAGCGGTTTTTAGTAATTACTCAGCAACGCCTACAGCACTGTAAACATGTGGGATGTCTCAATGTGTCTTTGAAGACATTAAAAGTGGACATTCATTACTAGCAGAAGGCAAAACGAGGCTTGCCAGCAGCCTTGCAGAAAGTTTCGAAAAGCAAAAACGAAAGCATTCGCTAGTCGTAATGCACCTTTATCTTGTGTACAACTTTGCATTGCTCTGCATTATTTACGTGTTTCATCAGCTGGAGGCTGCTTTCATTTCTTATATATATATTAACTAGTCACCGTAATACTGTGATATTTACTACTAAGCTGGTAATTTTAAATTAAATTTTAAATGTGCAGTTTGGTTGTTCTTTATATATAGCAGGCACATATATGTATCATTTAACTGAAACATTGCAAAAATGTGTCATGTCATTGGCATTTCAGTTAGGTGTTGAAAGACTCCCAGGTGGTCTAACTTGACCATAATTCGTTTATTACGGCAAGCAAAGTGCCCTTCGTTTGTCGAGCACTTGAAACAAATATTTTTATTTTTCTAAGAATATCTGCTCCAAAAGCAGCTTTTGCTGCTCCAAAACACTGTTTTGGCTGCTCGAAAGGTGCTCCAAAACGGCTAAGGCCAATCACATCACTGCAATCCATTATTTTACGTTTGCTCACTTTTGACGAAAATCTGGCATGTCGGGAATCAGTAAAACGGCGAGCAGTTTTTCAGAATTGCTTGGCAAAGCCTACAGCACCGTACACTTGTGGGATGTCTCGGTGTACAGCACTTAAAACCAATATTTTTATTTTTGTAGGAATATCTGCTCTAAAAGCCACTTTTGCTGCTCGAAGACTGTCTTAGCTGCTCCAAAAGCCACTTTTGCTGCTCCAAAGCACTGTTTTGGTTGCCCCAAAGGCCACATTTGCTGCTCCAAATCACTGTTTTGGCTGCTCCGAAAGGTGCTCCAAAATGGCTTAGGCCAATCACATCACATAGACTGGCAAAATGACAGCATGTAAAAATTAGAAACAAAATGTTTAAAATTTAATAGTTAAAAAAAATGAAATTCATTTTTTCTCTTCATTTTGTGGCATTTATTTTGGAAGGATTGGCGGCGACTTTGGAAGTTTTGCCGATTGTCAATACTCGCGACTTTGATGGCTTTTCCCACAATTTGTGTAATTTTACATGGATTTCTCAGATTATCTAGAATGTTTTCATTGATTTCAGACTATTTTTATTTGACAACATCTAAATAAACATGCTGCAATTGGCACCAGTGATGATAATTGGCACACTTTTGATTGCCAGTTCGTGCATTGGAAATTAGGTAATAAGCAACAAATTATATTAGAGCTTGAAAAACAATGTATTAAAATATCTTAGTTGTGTTATTATTATTAAAACAAATTGTGGCAATATATGCTTCCAATAAATGCCACAATCACAAGAAATATGCCATTTAACCATAATAGTCTTTCCAGAAAGGTCTCATTTTGTTTTCTTTTTAGCATATGAAAAACTCTGACATCGTCCTCAAGATATACAAACAAACACTGGATGTACCGTATTTACTCGATTCTAAGCACCCCCTTTTTTCCACACCCGCGATGTTCAAAGAGGAGGGGGGGGGGGTGCTTAGATTTGGAACATGCTCGAAAATACGAAATTTGCACAAAAAATAAGAATTTATTATAATCAAAACAAAAGAATAAATGTTGTAAAGGAAATAAATAAAGTAAAGACTGGAGAGTAGCCTGCTTGCCATCAGTTTGCACCACGGTCGGCTAGTCGCTCTCGCGACTAGTCTTTTGGGGATGATGTAGGGTGCAAGTTTCCGGCCGTCGGCTGTGATGCACAGCATTGCGGTCATCCTTTGCTTCTCATAGCCAGTCGTACGCACTTTTACTTCTCGGGCGCCTACTTCGCTCACGGTGCACGTCCTTGGCATGTCCATGTACACAGGGGTCTCATCGGCATTGCCGATCTGCCCAAGTCTGTAGTGAGATTCGCGACGCAGCTTCATCACATAACGTTGGAAGTTGACAAGCTTGTCCTCGAAGTCCACCGGTAGCTTCTGGCAGATAGTGGTGCGGCGTCTCAAAGAGAAACTGTTCCTCTTCATCATCCGCTCCACCCAGCCTCGGCTTGCGCGGAACGCCGCACTCCGAACTGTTCAGCAGCGCCGTGATTTCCGTTGTCTTCCGCGTAAGAAATAACCGTTCTCTTGAACTGCATCGTGTATGAAGTTCTCTTCGCACTCATGATGGACGACTTCCGCAAACCACGTGCACACAGTGAACGGAATACGATTGCGAGGCCAATGCGGACGAATAGGCTTAACAGACTAAACAACCGACTGCAACAAGCGCAAGGAGACCAAACAGACAAAACATCTTCGATAGAGGGTACGGCAACGCACCCTCTTTCGCAACCTGCACGGATGCGAAAGTGGAAAATGGTGGTATGTGCTGCCATCTATTAACTGATGTTGAAACCAAGCACCAGCGGCCGTTCGCGACTCCGGCGCTCGGCGATACCGGCGTCTCCGATCTCAAATTTCTTGTTGGGAGGGGGGTGCTTACATTCGCATGCAAACTTTTTTTCAGGTGTTTATGTTTGAAAGTGTGGGGGGGGGCGGGGCAGGGCGGGGGCAGGCGGCGCGGGCGCGGGCCTAGAATCGCGAAAATACGGTAACATAAAGTCCTATGCCTCACGCATTGCTTTAAAAAACACACACTTCTGCTGTCTGACTCGGATTCGGTCTTTGGTTTTTCAATGTGACGACAGAGTTTCTTAATATACAGTTGAACCTCTGTATAACGAACACTGATATAGCGAATTATCGGATATGGCTAAACTAATCACAAAGTTTGGTTGGTCATGCTTTATTTGGATGGGAGTTCTAGTTATATAACGAAACCGAAACCATGAAATTTGACGCGCTATTGGTTATAGCAAAGCAATTCCTGCTTTTCTTGCGTCACAAAATGCTACGAAAGTTATTAAAAAGTAAAAAAATAAAAAAGTAATTTCTAAACGAAAAATTCTAAAAGTTTAGATCGCCTGATATGCAAAAATGCACGTTTCGGGAGGTAGTGCCACCTATGAACTGAGCAAATAACGGCGGTTGCGCTCGCTGCTTGCCTCTATGCGAGGCATCAAGAACCAGTGCAGACTAAAGCCAACCGCCAACCACACCACTCATAGTGGAGCTGCAAATGGTGACGGGGTGAAAAGCTGTCTCTCTGGAGACCAGATTGAAGGTTTCGAGGGCGTTGGACAGCGGTCGGAAGAAAAAGACATCACTGTGGACTTCGAGTTTGCACGAAGCACGATATCTACCGTCCTGAGTGCAAGGAAGAAGATCGAAGTTGGCTATGCAAACAACACCATCAAGACTGACCGAAAGAGTCTTAGGCCTTGCCTCGACTTGGACAGGGAAGAGGCCCCGTTCTCAAGGTTTAAGGACGTAACAGCGCGAAATTTGCAGCTGTCTGGTCAGCTTCTTCAAATTAAAGCAATCAGTCTGGCGTGTCAGGCAGGGCATGATGATTTGAGCGCGAGCAGCGGTTGACTCCAGCGCGGTGGCTCCAGGTGAAGAGGCACCAGCCCAAAATCGAGTTTTCAAATAAATGGAATAATAGATCCAGCTAACGTTGTTTCTCGTGTTGCAAATTGATATCCTCCTGTTCCGATCTATTTTTTTAATGGTGCTTAGTGACAGGTAAGGATCTCGTGGTCCGCAACAGCACGTCTTTATATCTTAGTGCTGTGCACGTTTTTGCACGGGCTCGATTGCGGGAACGTTTGCGTCAATTATTATGTGTACTTTTATAACGAATAATGCATATAGCGAACAAATTTCTGCTCCCGATGCTAGTTCGTTATAACGAGGTTCGAGTGTATACGTTTTGTAAGCACATTCTGAACTCATTACCCGTTGCAATATTTTGAAAAATTCAGATTGATTTTGTTATCCTTGTGTTTGGGAATAATGTTAAAACAATTCATCACCCAAGTACCCCAGAACCAAAACCCATTAAAAGGACCGCAGGTCATTATTTCACATGACAATTATCCGAGCAAGAAAAGGTAGCAAGAACACAAATATCAGCAGTGATTTTTTTCAACAAGAAGTTGGGTCGCCAATTTACGCTGTGAAGGTGGTTGGCCAACGAAGCTGTAGTATCACCTGCAATGATTGCTCACTGCACTATACCAGCTGATTGACGAAAGAAAAGTAAATGCACTGTACCAAAACTTTTGCATAGACCCTCTTCATGGCAAATGCCACCAGGCGGCACTCCAGCCTTTGATGTCCCAGAGAACTCCCAGTTTGTAAAAATAATGAACAAAGCTCGCCTCAACACTGCTGCTTGAAATGCTGATGAAACATTACCGATTCTCCAGGTGAATGCTAAAAAGACGAAGAAGTGCAAGACCTATTAAAAGTTTTAGAATATTCTTGTAAATCAACTTGAATCCGCCAAGACATTAAACTATACAGCCAAAGGCGCTCGTTAAATCTCCAACATTGTTGTCCGTGTAGCATTTATGCTTTCTAGCACTGGTGACATAAGCAAGCTCGACAGCCTTGCAAAGACGGAGCGACTAGAAGCTGCTTGGAACGCAAGTGGCAGTTCACGTTTGTAAACAGCAAAAAAGTCTTATAATATGAAAGGCTTGTGACGTCACTCCCCACGTCACAAGCTGCCGTCGCTGCGGCAGCTTGCGCAACAGTAATCTTTACCGGGAAACATATGCGGTGAGCGCTACGTGCTTCGCATTATTATCAGGAGCGCCTTATCATCAATTATCTGGTTCGGATGGTTTGTTTTGTGCTTGTTCTTTATTGAAACGAATGCTGTGCTGTAGTTTGTATGCGTGATATGTGCTTTTTGCTTCAATCGCTGAAGGTTATTTTTGCATGAAGATGCTGACACGAAAAATCAGCAGAACCCATCCTTTGGGAATGATTATCTACGTTAATGCGAATAGCATCAAACGGTGCGGAGTTATGCGCGTTCGTCAGGTGGCCGGCACCCACTCTAGATACGCCAGCCCACTCTTGAGGCGATTCTAAATTTGTTGACACTTTCACAGCCCTGCGCACGATCTCCGCAGCCCAGCACGTGCGTTTGTGTCACTTAGGAAGGCGAGCAAAGCACGTGCCATACGCACAAACACTCAAAATGGTACCGACCAGACTTTCTGGCGTCTCAGCTGGTCTCAACCAGCGGTACTCTAAACGGTTGTTTATATCTTTACCATAGGACGCGCTTTACAGCGCTGTCACAGCTACCGTGCGCGCGTCCATGCACGAGGCTCATTCCGCTCTCGTGAGGCTGAGCACAGCCGCTACATCACCCTCTCCTGAGCGCGGGAGAGGGTGAGCCAGCGGCCGTGCTCCAGCCTCACGAGAGCGGAATGAGCCCTCGTGCATGGAACGCACGCGCACCGGTTGCTGTGACAGCGCTGTAAAGCGCGTCCTATGGTAAAGATATAAACAACCGTTTAGAAGTGCGTTGAATGACTGCTTTCATAGCTCTGTGGTTGAGCGCGTCTGCCTGCTGATCAAAGGGTCAACGGTTCGAATCCCAGCCGGCGCCGGTCTTTTTTATTTATTTATCGACCCGCGTGCGCAAGAGGTTAGTAGCCAGATAGATAGATAGATAGATACATACATAGACGAAAAGTGCGTGAAGTATCCAAAGAATGCTATTCGCATTAAAATTCCAGAAATCCAACCTATTATTCATATACAACTTCGCTGTAATACAATATTCTATGTTACCTCTAAGGTGTATGAAAGACCCTGTCTTTAAAGGGACACTGAACTCTCCAAAATACCTTGAAGTGCCTGAATCTGACATGCACTTCACAAAATAAATTTTCCGCAAACAATTTCTTTAACTCTAATTATACTGTGAGACACATCTTGAGTTATGAAAAAATCTGAAATAAACACCTGTACCGAGAAATTAAATCCAAAATAGAGGTTAGTTTTGGTTTCGTTCCAGAGTTAAAACGTTCTTCCTGACGTAGATATTACGCTAAACGCTGGTTTGGTTTTCAGGATAAGGAGGTGACCTGCGCTCATAACACCTTAGCTTCCTCGTATAAGCAGGAATAATTTGTGTCGCTCAGTGAAGCCAGCACAGTAGACAGGCTCAGCAACTGGTACACTGGCACGCATCTCCGACCCTCACTATAACCGCCATTTTTGAAAAAGAGTGGCGCCACCTATAGTGAATTGGAGTCGCGAATAGTCGGCGACAGGTTAAGAGTAAAGTGGAAGCTCCTCCTCCCTCTTTCCACTTTAGCAGAGCGTTCGATCTGCTAACGTAGAAAAGGGTGGAGGAGCTTCCACTTACTCTAAACCTGTCGCCGACTATAGGCTTTGTTTTTAGCTCTTCATGTTGTTTTTATTGTTTTTTTATATTACATTCTAAAACCCCTACCGTAAAGTTCGAGAGAATGCCTGACCCCGAGAGATCGCCCACCCCGTTTTTCTGGCTAAATATCTGTAACATAAAAATTCCGAAACATCGCCCACCCGTCGGTGGATTCCCGTCGGACGCCACATGATGTCCGATGGGATGTGTCGCTTAGCAGACGTACGAGCATGGCATCCAACATGCCATGCTCGTGCGTCTGCTAAGCGAGTTCATAGCGGGTTCCCGCATTTTTGTTTGCGATCTGCAAACGCTATATCGGCTTCCCTAACATGCGAGTTGTTGTCGCGTGTATATTGCATCGTGAAATGCGAATTTGCTGCGTCGGCGATCTGCGGTTTCCGTTCCTGTGTCACGAGTTTGAAGTGGACTATTGCATTTTTGTCCGTGACCTGCACGTGCGATATCGATTCCCGTAATACACGAGTAGGTCCACACATATATTGCATCGGGAAATACGATTCTGCTGTGTCCCGATCTGCGGTATTTGTTCTCGTGACATACGAGTTTGTAGCAGATTCTCGCGTTTTTGACTGTGATTTGCGTCCGCGATATCGGTTCCCGTGACAGGCAAGTTTGTAGTGGGTTCCCGCATGTTTATTGCAACATAAAACTGGAACGTGCTGCTGCGTCCACGATCTGCGGTATTCGTTCACGTGAGATGAGGGTTCTCGGCGGGTCCTTCGCACGGTGACACGCGAATCTGCTCCGTCCGCAACCTGCGGTATCCTTTCCCGTGACACAGGAGTTCGTAGCAAATTCCCGTATGTTTATTGCATCGAGAAACATGAATTTGCGGTGTCTGCGATCTAGAGTATCAGTTCTCGCGTCACGTGGTCTGTAGTTGGTGCCCCAGTGTTTATCATTAATTTTTGATAAAAGTTTTACTGTGGCATCTCCATAGATAGCCCACCCCATGTTTTTGACCATTTACCTCTTCATCTTGAGTGGGCGTTCCTTCGGAATTTTACGGTAGTTAATGATGCGCAAAGTTTTCGAGGCACCAGAATTGTTTTGATTTTGTTCTTTAGGTGAAATCATCTGTATCTTCATTTATGTTCTGTGCATAACTTTTTCTCCTAGTTTTTTGCAAGAAATAGTACTATTGGATAAGAGCAAGCGAACTAAAGTTCTCTAAATGGCGGGAGGGTTGAGTGTTGGAGCCTTGTTTGATCTGAGCCGTATTGTTTGAAACGCCAGACACTAGCACATTTTGCCAAGTCGTGAATCTCATTAAATTTATTATTTAGCCGCATCACTGTGCTCTTTTGCAAGCTTATTCAGCTTCGAAACAATCGACCCAAGCATAGGTAAGGGTAGCGGTTACTCGAGCCTCGTGTTTTGCCTCAGCAATGGTCATCCATTCTAACATACACAAGGAAACCGTGTGCCCGTGTACATCTAGTGTCTCCCTCTCCTGAGTGGTACAGTCGAATCTCGTTAATTCAAACTTGCGGATAATTCAAACTAACATACAGGTCCCATCCTATGCATGTCTATGGGAGGAAGCTCCCGGTAATTCAAACTTTTATTGAAACAAATTTTCGGACCCCCTCGGGTTTGAAATAACAAGATTTGACTGTATATCCGTAGCAGAATAAAACAGCAAGCAGAGGCATGCAGACCTAAAAAGACGCTGAACTAAACAGATGTTTTTTTTTTAAAGTGCCCGAATGGAGCATGTACGTCACAAAAAAATACTTTCCTCAAACCCCCCAAAATAAAAAAAAAGATGCGTGCAAACCAGGCTCTCAAAAAGATATTTTTGGGGAGTTGTGTGTCTTTAAGAGCAATTCTGAAACACATTTTTATTTCAGGTCGACGTAAAATCTTTCTTCAACTCAAATATGTCCCGCGATATAAATATTGCGCTAAAATGTCATTCTTTTTTTTTTTATGACTGACATGTTCCATCTAAGCACCTGACAAAGAACAAACAAGAGGTTTTGGGGGAGTTAAATGCGTCATCAAGTTTCTTCGGCGGAGATGCGGCAGAACAGGGTGCGGGTTCGGCTGTTCAGCCGTAGCACGCGTAGAATTCACGGTTCGTCGTTCTTCCTTTTTCAGCGGAACCGAGCGCCGGCAAAGACGTTGCGCCCACGTTTGAGGACGAGGAGGACGACGAGATTGAGCAGGACAGCGACCTCGTGTGTAGCGTCTGCAACGGGGCCAGTCGGATCCGCCTAACGAGATAGTCATCTGCGACACCTGCAACAAAGGTGCGTGTCACATTTCGTCCCGCAAAGGGCATTGGGCGGTCGAAAGCGTAGCGTCTTTCGGTAGTCTGTCCTCATACCTGAACGTTCCTTGGGAGTTCTCGGACTTTTGTTCTTGAGGAACGCCTATTTTTCTCAATTGACAGCCGTGGTGGGCCGCTTCCCGGTCTTGGCATTGGTGTATTAAAGCGTCACAGAAGCCTACGGACTTTGTAAACAATAATACACATGCTAAGGAGTGCCTGCCACATAGTTATGCACCGGTCGATGGCTCAGATCTTCTAAAAACGTTGCTTTGACTGGAGGAGCACTTTACTTATGAGTTGTGATGACCGAGGAGATTTGGGAGCACGGGCACCGCCAGGGCACTCCGAGGAAGCCCGGGTTTGTAGGAATCTGAGAACACGTGGTCTGCATAACGCCGTTCTCTGTCATTTGCGAGCTTTCTTTGGCAGGCTTTGGGCGGACAATTTGAACTTTTATTATTAGAAGAGTGCCGTTGTGCGTGTGCCGTACGTTTACAAGAAGTAATTTGGAAGAACATGTTACAACTTGCCTTTTTTGTCCGATTCTTGCACGACGCCAGGGCAATGACACCGTATGTGGAATGAGGCATGTGTAGATGCTCCACTCCGAAAACGTTGCCTTCTGCTCATGGGTATAAACAACGAAAGGTGCATAAAAGAAGGAATGTCGCGATAAAGAGTAAGAGGTAACCTTGCCGACGTGGGAAATCTGGGAAGGGATCCCGGAGACCATTTATTTTGAGGGTCTGTTGCTCGTGAACGTTGTTGGGGCGAGGGCCGGTAAGGCGACCGTCTTTGACTCGCTACCCTCCTCCCAGGCTTCCACCAGGCGTGCCACACCCCAAAGATTGGCGACCAGGTGCTCCTGCCAAACATCCCTTGGCACTGTCGGAACTGCGTGCCGGTTGGATCGGTGCGGGTGCGTTGCCTTGTCTTAGTGTGTCAACGGTAGGGGCGGGCTATGCTTGCGCCGAAGCCGTAATTCGAGGCCGAACGTGTAGATTTGGCATGCATCGACAGGAAGCGCTGGATCTTCTTTGAATTGTCAAAGATTCGGCGGCGGAAGTTGTTGGAGCTCACTGGTTCCTCATTGGGGAGATCGGTGGTCGAGTGTGTTAGCAAGCCGCAGCTCGGAGTGTGTGGAGCGGAAGCTTGCGCTGCAGGACCCAGGGGTCCTGGACTTAATCCTCACCCGTGCCCGTTTTGATCTGCACAAACATTGCACCGGCGTGTGGTCATGTATCACTGCTGCGTGGTACACTTTAAGGACCTTGGGCAAGCAGTGGTTCTGCACTGGCAGAATTTCTTATCTACGGCAGAAATAATCGTTGAGGCTTACAAACTCCCCACTCTAAACATATGCACAATCACTTTTTTTTACAGCATAGCTGTTAAGGGCTAGTTTCCCCAGGATCGTGTCCCCTGCAAAGAAATGTCGACAGAAAACTCTGGTGGCCGCTGTCGCTCATAGATGGCAGTAGCTGTCCAAAGTGTTGTGTTTGCCGGTTGTCCACTTTCTGCCGTTGCTCATAGATGGCGCAACCTTTCGAGCCTTGCTTGCCGACTTGCGGCCGGCCATTACTTCACTCCCTACCATGATACAGCTTCGCTGGTCTTCCTTCTTCACCAAAGTGGAAAGGCTAAAAGTTTTTTCTAGTTATTCTGATCACTTGGTGAGTGTTGGCAGTTAGGATTGCTATGGCTGTGGTTTATTTTTAAAATATATTTTAAAGGGTTACTCTCACATTTTATTTATGGTCCCTGATTTGCCTAAAAATGTTCTAGGGACACCAACAAACATAGCTGAAATGACATCCCAAATATTATGCCAAAATAATTTTTTCTTCTCACAAAGCTTTTTTAATTTACAGTTTTGGTCCTCACTGTGTTTCTTTTTAAACTGAGTCTACTGGCATCAATGAAAAAGTGATGCCAGCAGCAAGCAGGAACTTGCTCTTTTGGGTGTAGGATTTGTTCCCAACTGCTTACGAAGCGGTTTCAGGGTGTCAAATGAATGCTTTGGAAGCTCTCCAGCACCCACGCAGCAGCACGAAACAAACGGTCGGCATAGTTCATTTTGTAGATTGCCTGCTCGACTGGCAAGCCCGCCTGCTACTGACATCACAACACTGAAAAGCACGGGTATATCTGAACATTGGTTTCGGCATAATTTTCATTTTCCGATTTCACAGTACAGTAGAAGCTTCGTTGATACGTTCCTGGTTTCTTACGTTTTCCCGGCTTTTACATTTGGAAGCGCCGATCCCGCCGAGCTCCCACAGGAACGGGCATATTTGAGGTCAGGCAGATAAAAGAATGAAGAAACAAAATGAAAGCCGTTTGCAACTCCCTGTAACGCCGAATTAGAGCGCAGCTCTTGAGGAGGAGGAGGGAAGGGTTTCTGAGGGGAGGGTACACCATTCCTCCCTCCTCCTCACCTCCTCATCCTGTCTGCTACTCCGAGCGGCGGCGGCGTCGCCTCACGAGGGTCACGTGACCTCACGCGGGTCATGTCACGTCACCGGGGTCATGTGACCCCATTGCGTCACATGACCCCCATGGCGTCACATGACCCCTGTGAGGTCACGTGACGATGACGTCATCGTCATCGTCACTGATGACGTCATCAGTGGCGTCACGCATCCCATAATGCACTGCGCAACTACGCCGACGGCGACGCCGCTCAAGCAGGAAACGGGCAGCCTTGGTCTGCTCCCGCAACAGGAAACAATGTGCCATGTTTGCTTTGCTTGTAAAAGAAAAAAAGAAGTGCAGTTTTTTAGGCAACGCTTTTCTAGTAAACACCCTCCCAAAATTCATGAAAAGTGTGGACCGAAAAAGACGTGCACTTTTTAGCGCGCAGATATTTTGCTCCAGACCATGCTCTTTATTAAAGAGCAACCTGAAGATAGTGCATGATCATGCTTTGTTCTATTTTTATTAGTTTGCTGGTCCGTGTTGTCACGTGGTTCTCAGTTCCACTTCGCGAGAGAAGCTGCAAGAACGTTGCCCGGCTAACGCGCTGCAGCTTCTGGTATTCCTCCTGGTCCGTGTAAAGGAGCTTCTGTCAAAACTGCGTCTAGCACGCTGAGATCTCTGCTGCTTGTGCACTTCGGCCTGTCATCCAGCGAGGCCTTCTTTGCGGCTTTGGTGTACTGCACTGTTGTGCATGATTGCGCGTGAGGAACTGACAAGGAGAGCGGCAAACGCCCCTTTGCAAGTCCAGGAATCCGTCGCTCGCCTGCGTTTCAGTCACCCAAAGCACCAGGTGGAAATTACTAGCTTTTTCTGAACGTATTTGAGTTCACATCGACGAATGTTCACAAACTTTTTCTGAGCCAATTTGAGTTCTCGCCTACGAATGTTTGCATGAAGTAAATTGTTTCGTCTCAGTTGATATCTCTCTCATCTCCAGCTATCTGTCCCATCCCCGAATGGCGTCCTCATTCCTTGGGTTTCCCTGGATTGACATTTTATTTCCCGGTCCCCTGAAGAACATATAGATGAGGTTCTACTGTAACTATTCTGGATTTTGTGATACTATAAGGCATACGAGAAAGGGTAAAGGCTGGTTATTCCGAAAATATAGTTAGTTGGAGTTGCTAAAAATCTGGCTGGAGTACTCCTTTAAGGACTGGCAAACCTTTTGATGGTTGAAAATATCTTTTTGGTGCACCCTTTTCCTGCCGGTGCTGTGTATTGACAAAAGTTTTAAAACTAATTTTTCTTTTTGCTTTTTACAGAAAAGTGCAAAGAACTACAGAAATGGTAACATATTGCTTTTTGTATTGAGATCTAAAGTTTGCACTCTGATCTGACATAAATGTTCAAAGCTTTGACATCCGTCTTCAAACGTTCCTTTTAGGTGCTCCAGTACAAATGTTCAAGCTAGGTTTCCCTTACAATGTAAGTATGAGATGAACCTTTGTGTGTAGAGCTAGTAATGACGCGCACTGCACTTGTTCATATTCTTATTGCAGATGAGAGTCTTTGCAGTGGGATTCTCAGCACAGGGTAAACACACGAAACTGCTACTGTTACTGCGGAGGCCCGGGAGTGTAAGTTGCCGCCTTACTACATAACCGAGAGTCTAAATTGGGTTTGCTTTTGGCATTGATGACGAACAGTTAGTGTTTATAATATGACTTTACTGGAGGCATGCCAGCATTTAATGTTTTAAGTTGTGAATTGATTTGAGAAAGCGTTTCAGCAGATCTTCTAAATGCTCTCAAAGTCAAAGAAAGTTTTTTTAATGTTTGCAACTGGGGTTTTTAAAAGGTATGTTGGTGTACTCTGTTTAGTACCAGGGGTGGCAAAAACCACAGCTTACGAGCCTCATTTTGGGGGCCCAAGTGTGGCTGGCGGCTTCCCGATAAACCTACCCCCCATTTGCAAGATTCAAATGAAAGACGTATAGAAAGAAAGGCAGCTTGCGTTTTGTCAGCTTTGTGCTATTGCAAGAACACATCAGGCAAGGTCCTTGTTTTATGAAGGGGATCTCTTACTCCTGCACACCTCAAAGCCAGAGGAAATTTTAATACTTCTTTATATGTTGGTGATCGAAGCGGTTTTTGTTTGCTGCAAACAGCTTATATTTTTTGTTATCTTTTGTTCACAGGTGGAATAAGAAAATGCTTCAGTGTCGCCTGTGCCAGCAGTGGTTTCATGAAGGTGAGGAGACCAGCTTTTTGGCTTCACATTTTCTTTGGCATGAAATGCAATCTGGAATGCCGTTTGACTGATTATTGCTTGTGGAATGCCTTACTGTTCCACCAGGGTTGACTACCATATTTTTTGGACCATAACTACACATGGTTAAAAGTTCTTATACGGTGCGGACTATGCAGGGTATGGACTATACAGGGATTTGTTTTTTTCCCAGACCGTCCATCCTGAGTAGACGTCACAAATTTTGAATGACATAGCATGCTAATGATAATTTGTGTATGATACAAGCTTCTTTGCTGGCTAATATTTGACTAGGTGTGTTGAGTAGGAGAATGTTTCATATGCGGACTAGGCACCAGGTGCAGACTATGCACTGGGTGTAGATTCCAGGTGCACAGTATCGAAGAACTGCAGCTGGACTTTATTTGGATCGAACTATATACCAGAAAATACACTTTTAGAACTATGGCCAAGGTTTCTTTTAAATCTTGTGTAGAAGGAAAGCAAGTCCATTTTGTCACTCACAGTTCCAGTGGTATATTCATACTTTGTGCACAGTAACATTGGGTCCCTCCTGAATTCATTGTATTCAGCACTTATCGGTGGAGCATCACGTTTGTTCCTAAGAAAAGAGTGGGTCTATGTTCTGGTTAAGCATCTTCCCAAAATTAGATTTTTTTTTTTTTAATGTGTTGAGCTTTTTTACACATTACGAAAAGAGGTTGTTTTGTTCCAGCCTGCATTCAGGGCCTGGAAACCCCGCTTCTGTACGGCGACAGCTTCTACTACTTCTCCTGTTCTGTGTGCAATAATGGCCCCGAGGTGGTGAAGCGGATGCCGCTTTGCTGGTAGGTGCACTTCAAGTGCAGGCAGTCGTTGCCTTATACGTGATGAAAAAGTGTTTGTTACCACACTTCTGTCCAATCGTTGCACTTCTCCCCTCAAACTTGAGGGTGCTTCGAACCTAAGTGGTTATTTGCTGAAGAGTTAGCTTGTTGAAGCCAATTGGGTGATGTGTCCAAGTCTTCGGTTTCTTATACTCTCCTTCTAACTCTTATCTCATGTTGGAGTTTGTAGTTGGTGAACTAAAACTTGTCCATTCACTGCAAATGGCCAGGAGTATGTGCCAATTCCCCATATCCTTGTATAGTAAATTGGCGACTTAAGCACAAAATGAATCGAGGACAGAAAAAATCAATTGGTTCACAGAACTGCTTCTGTCAGAGCTGTCTCGTGTTGTCTGTATGTTACCAAAATAAAAGGAGGTGACAAAGGAATTCAATCTTAAGTGTGAGGACTATCTTCTAGTTAACTTGGCTCTGAAAATTCATGTGGTACTAAATCATGCTTTTGCTGCATGACCCAATTCTGTCAATCGGAGCGATTCTTTATTTCTGTCCATCAGGGTGAGCGCTCAAAGGTCACTCGAAGCAAACCTCATATTTGCTTGAAGAATGGTTAAGTCGGAAAATCTGAGATTTTATTGTCGGCTACTTTGGCATCTAGCATGATGTTCCTTTGCCTTAGGATGGACATAACGCACCTGACCCTGTACAATCTGGTCATGGAGCACCACAAAAGGTACTACGAGCTGGATGAAGAAATCATGCCCTACCTCAACTCCATCTGGCTTGCCCTGCAGCTGCCCTCTGATGTGAGTGAACTCGGTTTTTACTGGCATGGAGGCCTTCCGTAGTTGGAATGGAAAACGGCGTAAGAAAGGTCGCCAGGAACAGTGCAAGGCACAAACACAGCACTGACTATGCACTGTCATTTTCTCTCATAACAAAATAATCTGACAGAAAAGAAGAAACAATGCAAACTAGACAGGGCGTCCCTCCCGGCTACACACCTTGCCCACCTTGTTACAGTCTATTTCAGTAGTCGCGTCGTTTGATTGCCGAGAACTCACTTCTGTTTGAAACTGTCCTTCCAGATCTTTCGCTGCTCCATGCGGGAACGGCGGTTAAATATCTACGAGTGCCTGTATGGCGACAGTTCCAGGTATGATTTCTTCTTAGTTTGTTGACGGGCTGTTTTACAAACATCGTTGTAACTTGGCATTGTTGAATATATCTAATTACTTGCTTCTTGGAGGTAAGGCAAAGTAACCTGTTGGCACCAGTTTTCCCATCATGGTCGTTTGGTCGCCACAGTGATCCAAAATGAGTTGACTGAAATAATGCGGAGATTCCAGATCTTCCTATTGCCTGGTGAACAAGATTGGGCTTTATAGAATTTTGCGAGAAGTGCTTCTTGCAAACCAGAGTTCCTGAATGAGCCAGCCTGAAGGAACATTTACTTTTTTAAAAGGTTTTGTTAAGTCTAAGTTTCCTTAGGTTTTGTGCTGGTATCCACTGAAAATGGATTAACTTTGCGCTCTGCCTTAACAGCTTTTAAATACATGGCCACTCGTGTCGAGCATTTTATCTAAAAAGAAGAATGCGTTTAATCTTTTGGGATTAGGCATCAACCGCACAACTGTGCCCGGTTGACGCTGGGGCTTTTTCTGACCCAGGTTCAAATCCGGGAAGGAGGTGAAGAAGCGGACGTCGCTGTGGAGTCTGCGGGACCGGTGTGAGCCGCCGGACCCGCGAAGGGCCACGGCCCTGCTCCGGGAGAACAAGAACAGCAACGTGATGCCTGCACGGTCCGCAAAGGATCCTGTTTCCGTTCCCTCGGGGTACCTAATCGTTCCTTTATTTCTCCTTGAGGCCCTACGGCAACACAGAGGGGAGTGGCTCATAAAGTGCAGGGAACATAAAGGCGAAATAAGCTCACAGTTTAGTTTGGGACACACGTGCGATAGGAAGACCATGAAAATTGGGGGAAAATCGGAATATATGTGGAAATCGCTTCAGGCTAGTATTTCGAAATCTGAGCATGTTCATTGTATGAAAACAGCAAAGATTGTCTCGCGAGAATTATGTTCTCGATTTCCTTACCACAAATATCCTCGTTTAGTTAGTGTTAGCGATCGGCAGATTGGAGTCTGAGAACGCCATTCGAAAGTTTGTAGGAGGTCCCCGACCCTGGCTGCTCCAGGCAGAAGTTTGTATACGGTCCCCGGCGAACCCCCGAGCTACCAAGACTTATCTGCCACGAAACCTGAGCCGCATGTGCGAGCCTGCAAGCAAGAGCTTTGAAGCCGTCGCCCATAGATAAAAGGAAGCGAGGCGAACATTCCATCTGACAGCACCGAGTGAGATGCAGCACCTCTCTACAACTGCTGCCTTTATGTAATACCCCCATTTAGTGTAACCCTCAAAGTTTTAACTAAATAACAAGTTTAATGCAAATGCATTGTTAATTCGTTGACCCAAAATGCTAACATTTCAGAAGTGCGATAAATTCCAAGACATCCAAATCGTCAATCGGACACCAAACTCTTCATCATGAAACGGAAGGGAACTAAGGACGTACAGCAGGCAAGCAGTGAGGCCACTTCAACGAGCAACGTTGTTGGCGGCGACGAAGGCAACAGAAGCAATGAAGTGAGCTAAGTGACTGCAACGAGACTGCTGGGCGCACCTGCCGTCTACTCCACCGCCGGAGGTGAATAAGGGAACGCCGCCTGATGGAGGCAACGTAGGAATGCCTAACGCGCACAGACAGCCTTTGAGCTACAGTGGTAGCTCCTTCGACTTTGAGGCAATGATGCAAGTGACCATCCAGATGGCAGTGAGGGAGGCGATGGACGGTGCTGCACAACTCTGGCAAACGCAGCAACGACACGCCACACTGGACGTTACGAGTGCAACGAATGGTCCGCTCGCCACGGTGAGCGCCTAGCTTGTGTCAGTGTACGACCCCTCGACCAAGACCCAGTTAACAGTGTAGGCGTGGATCAGCAGGGTGGATAACTTGGTGGCTACCTACGGGTGGAACGACAAGCAGACGACATGCTTCGCACTTGTTAAACTTCAAGGAGTGGTGAAAACATGGTATGACGGACTTCGTTTGCAGACTCGCTACCGCACAGCGATCATGGGAGGAGTGGAAAACCGAGCTGAAAGAGCTTTTCTATCGAGAGCCGGATTCCAGCATCTTTGGAGAGATGGAGTCGCGTCGCAAACAACGCGACAAAAGCATGGAGATACACTTTTATGACAAGCTAGCCAAGGCACGATGATGCAACTTGGACGACGAGGCTTGCATGGAATACATTGTGTCAGGATTACACGCCGAGGACATGGTGCGATCGCTGAGCGTCAGTGAGTACAACAGCCCCGAAGAACTCCTGCGTTGTAAAAGAGACTGGGTGAACGGGTGGACACTTTCAGACAGACGCAGCCAAAGATTACCAAACCCTCACCGACCACATCTCGTGACATGATGCCTGTCAACAGTGCATCAACTGGCAGAAACAACGCCCTACGTAAATTCAACGAAAAAGGTGAACCCCTCTGATTCAATTATTCTACATACGGACATTATTCTGCTGCATTCCGCAAGCCTCATGAGAGACCTCAATGTGGTAAATGCAATCGAACCGGACATGAATCGAAAGACTAATGCCTGAAACCAGGCAAGCGGGACACACCTCCAAAACCGGGAGCCGTCCTCACCCAAACGTGCAAGCATAGGAAGTTGGCGAAAAAGACAACCAATAGCCACACAAAGTATTTCATGAAAACGCACCTAAACGGAAAGGAGGTCAATGGTTTCGTGAATATGGGCAGCCAATATGTGACTTTTTGAGAGAGCGACGCAATATCTTGGGCATTCACGTATGACAAACTCCTTCACACTTTCATATTAGCGGCTGCGGATCAGGACAGACGACACCACTGGGGTGCGCAAGAGCTAGACTGACGGTCAATGAGGCAACAGTGGACGTTGACGTATACATCGTTCCTGACGACGTCTAGGTGATTCCACTCATTGGCCAGCCATTCACGGAGCAGTCGCACGTCACAATCATTCATAGAAAAGACACCCTTCACATTTTCGAGGAGCGCAAGGAATTGGGAGAGGAAGATGGAACCCTGCAAAACATCAAAATACCTGATCTTGTGCCGCGCAGAGTGAGCCTTTGTGCGAAGGAGGCTGCTGTAATTACTCTAAATTATCTGTGCTTTTTAACCCTATATACAAGCGAGGAGCCAAAGGGAGACATCTTCATTGACCAAAAAGAATGTGGAAGGTGGCATCAGGGCCACGGTATCATGAGTTGTGTTTTGAAGAACTGCAACGAGGAATACGTCCTGCCAGTGGCGAACGTTGCAAATCTTGAGATCACATTTAAAGAAGGAGAAAGAGTCGTTTTAGGCGAGTGGTGCAATGAGGAGTTTACCCGAGCGGTGGAGAGTGTGCGCTGTGACGAAAAACAGCACTGCAGACTGATTGAGGCGAAGGACCTCAATATGGGCGAAGTCGTGACGCCAACACAACGGGATAGACTTGTTGGTCTGATCAACGAATAACGTGAGTGCTTTGCCACTGCTTTGTCTGAAGTTGGGAGCACTGATGTAGCCGAGATGAAAATTGAGCTCACAAATGACACGCCTGTAACGTATAGGCCTTATTGTCTTGCACATTCTGAGAGAGAGACTGTCCAAAGCATGACCGAGGAACTCGAGGAGGCAGGTGTTGTCCAAGACTTGAGCTCAGACTTCTCAAGCCCTATCCTACTGGTGGTGAAGAAGGCAGGGGAGAAGCAGCTATTTGTTGACTTCCGAGCTCTCAACGAAATTACCAAGGACAGATATCCGCTACCGCTGATTGATGACCAGCTTGACGGGCTCCACGACAAACAGTTGTTCACTAGCCTGAATCTCGCATCTGGCTACTATCAGGTGCCCCTCTCTAAGGAAAGCTGAGGGAATACCGGGTTCTTCACCCTTGACGGACACTATGAATGCATCCACATGCCTTTCAGCTTGGTCAAGGCACCGAGCGTGTTCCAGTGCATGATCAACACTGTGTTCGGCTTTCTCAGGAACACAAAGGTCATGGCCTACATGGACGAGCTGTTGATCCCCTCGGGTACATTCGAGGAGGGGCTGGTCATTCTATGTGAGGTTCTGAGGACCGCTGGTCTCTCGCTGCGACTAAAGAAGTGCTGTTTCTTTCAAGAGAAAATCACCTTCTTGGGATACAAGATTTTGGCTTTGAGCATTAAACCCAACAGCCTCAAGTTAAAGGGCATCTCTGATTTCCTAGTGCAGACGAATGTCCATGACTTCCGACGATTCCTCAGCCTGTGCCGCTATTTCCGACGCTTTGTGGCTAAATTTGCCATGATATCAAAGCCACTCACTACGCTGCTTTGTAACGAAGAGGAATGGCACTGGACGACCGATCAGGAGGCTGCGTTCCGGAGGCTGCGGAGCTGCCTAATGAGTGAGCCTACGCTGGCACTCTACGTACAGTAAAACCTCGTTAATTTAGACCTCATCGGACTGGCAAAAATGTCAGAATTATCCGAAACTCGACATATCGAAAGGACAAAAAAATCTGTGCAAAAACGTTTCCCTGTGACATACCTTTATTTTGAGAAGAAATTTGTTATTGCCGCCTGCTTTCTGCACGACATTTGGGCAGAGGCGACAACTTTCCTTAGCGAGGTGAGGTGCTCCACTGCACTTGCACTGCCAGAGCTGCGCATCCCGTGCACTGACAAGCCACCGCAGCAAGGCCTCTTCTAGTTTAGGGTGCGCCGCCTTCCGCAGCCGCTTTCTTTCGCGTTGAACTTGTCGCTCTTGAAAGCCTGTAGGATCTCGGCCTCATTTTTCCCGTATGTGGCCAAAGTGCTTCTCTTGACGTCGTACCTTTCCGTCACTTGTTTTCGAGAGACGCCGTCCTTCAAGGCCCTCAATATTTCCACTTTCGTCGCTAAATTCTTGGTCTGGTACTTCTGCCGCCTCGCTGGCGGTGCCACCATGGGGGTTGCTGCAGTTGCTGAACGTGACGACGACATGCCAGGAGATTAGTGCGCTGACGCACGCCATTCCAGAGCAAAACTGGTGCGAAACATGGAGAACCGGAAGAGCGAAGAACCTTGCGAAAAACCGGAAAAACCACGTGTGGACCTCGGATGGATAGCATTCATACCCTTTGGAACGGGCGGTAGCTTGTGCCACCTGCCAAATTCGTCCGAATTAACCATAGCGTGCCACACTGCCTCTGAATTAATGAGCGTTTGGTGCCATTGACTAGTACACAGGTTTGACGGGACCAGATCGGCAGTTTAAATTATCCGAATTTCCGAATTAGCGGGGGTTGAATTAACGAGGGTGTACTGTACATGGTGCAAAAACGAAGGTGCACACAGGCGCTTGGAAGTTTTTGCCTCGGAGGAGTACTGTTACAAGAGCAAGCACACGGGTTTATGCACACGGTTATGTATGTCAGCCGCCGCACGCACGCAAGAAGAGGGGTGATATCGCTCTTACAAACCTGATACCTTAGCAGTGTGTAAACAGTTGAGAAACTTCGGCCATACTTGTAAGAGATCGAGGTTGTTCTAGTCACGGATTGCAACTCCTTGCGCAGCCACACTGTCGAAGAGAGACCTAGTGCCACGTATAGGCAGGTGGTGTCTGTGGCTACAGAACTCAACCCCCTTCCCACTCCCGTTGGATATCAATCACGCGATCTCAGATGGGAATCACATAGCATTTGCAGTATCGGTATGTGTGACAAATGTGTTCGCCGCGGCTTTCTTTGTGCTTATCGAAACGTGACATGTGAATCTGCAGCGCCCGCAGTCTGCACTATCCGTTCTCGTGACTTCCAATTTCCTAACTCGTTACCACTTTTTCTTCTTTTTTTTCCGCGATTGGCTCGTGCCATATTGGTTCCTGTGACGCACTAGTTTGTAGTGGGTTCTTGCGTCTATATCGCACTGTGAAATGCGAATGCACTGCATTTGCATTCATCTGCCTAAAGCCAGAAACACATTTGCGAAAAAATGCCGAATTTTGTGCGAAAACCGCACACGAAAATCGCACGACAGCTAGGCTCCTCCCTTGCTCCTCCCCTTTTCCGAAAATCGGGAGCGGTTCGAAAGATCTGCAGCGCCAGATATTTTCGCACGGCGCCTCCGAATTCGGGGCGGAGGAGCTCGGTGAACGAAAGCCCGGAACAGGACGGAATGAAAAGATACGATCGGCTCGCAACATGGCGGCTCACGCAGCTTCGGAAGCAGCGCAGGCAACATCGTATGCCATCCGTGCGTTCTCATCTCAACCTTCGTAGAAAACCCCTTCTGTCTCTATCAAAGGGTGGTGTTACAAAGGCTCGCGTGGCATTCAACGAGGTTTTAATAGCTGAAGTTTTTAAGAGGCGCGAAATACCGAACGCCAGTTCGCCAGACTACCGAACAGTCTCCTGAAGTTGGAGCACGAAAACCGCAGTGCATTGCGAATTCCGCGCCGCGCATTCCACCTCATGTGGCTCGTCTTCCGAAAATCGCAAGCCACGATTTTCGCAGCCTCTGATTTCTCTCCGATTTTCAGTTCGTTTTTTCGCTAATGTGTTCCCGGCTTTACTCGTAACAGAGGAGTTCATGGCGAATTCCATTATGGGAAAAGTAGCAATTTTCAAAGGATCTGTGCCAACGTTTTTATTTTCCTATCTAACTCGCGTATGGAGCAAAATGGCACATCAAAATGTGGCCAATTGGTTGTTCTTTCGAAAGAAACAGAGGTTAATATATTGTGGAAAAAATCATTTCCAATTTTCATTTCTTGAAAATACAGTGTACGTGTGGAAGGCATATAAATGCCGACACTTCTACAACTATGTCAAATTAAACTAATAAAAAACATTCCGAATATGGAAAATGTGCCCCACAGCTATTACTTCTGAAAGTTAGAATACTCTAACTAACATTGTCGATTTTTGGTTTGTCAGTGAGTTAGCCTTCGTAACCTGTGGACTTTTCAAAGAAGGAATGCTTATATTGGTGAAGCACAGATAGGACATTTCATATCCCCTGCAGAATGCTTTCTTTGTGTTTTACCTTGGTTTTGTCATAGCCTTGATTGCAGTTCCCTCCTATTTAGAAATTTTGTGCTCCTTCTTTGGAACATACAACATGCACACCGGCTCAAGACCGCCTTGGAAATTATAGTGACGCTAACCAACGACCTTTTGTTAAGCAACGCCTATAACATAGTGTCCCCAGAACTTCTGAGGTCTAAAAAATATGCCACAATACAGTTGAATTGTGTAAATAATGCCATCTTACGTTACGAAGACTGATGCAAGCAGTTGGCCATGTTAGACAAGTGCAACCACTTTTTTCAGGACTATTTTTGACAGTCCACCACCTTGTGATAATGGTTAAACCTACCTTGAAACCGAAACTAGCATTCTTTGGCTACCCACAAGATTGTAGAATACAGTTCTCTGCACTAAATTTAGTTTCTTGATGGCGCCTGAAGACCATCGATCACCCGTGATCGATGGCCTATGGACTTTTTCAGGAAAGAGTTGAGGCAAATGAATTACTTTATAAAATAAAATCATTTGAGACATGCGGCAATCTTTAATTCACATTACATGTCATGTTTTATTCACTTTCATTCCATGCGTGACTTCACGTTTTGCGTGACCTCACGTTTCACGTGAGCATTGTAGGTTTGAAATTCCTGTGCGAGGTCATGTGGCTCTGACGTCTGACCCTATCAACCAATCAGAATTTTCTTGTCTCGCCGACGCCAACGCCAACTTTTCTGCGACACGAGCTCCTTAATGCTATTGTGTTAATAGGATTGCATTGTAGACACGGTAGTGTTCTGATGCACGTCTGTTTCTGCCCAAAGGGGACGCTGTTCAGGAAAGGACCGGGGAGAGGCATGTTGGTGCTCCCTGGGCGAGAGAACGGCCAGATCAAACGGCGGAGGCGGAAAGCACATGACATCCCACAAAAGGTAAGTGTGGTCTCGCGTTTTGTCGCGTCGGGCAAGTTGTAGCGCTGCTTCGGAGATTTGGCTGGGGGTGAATAGTGTCATTGTAATTGCTGAGACTGGAGACTGGCACAAAGGTTCATTTCTTGCTTGCACAACAGCAGACTCTGACCACTTGAGACTTGTGAAAAGCGTGTGAATCGTTTTTTGGCGCTTGAATCGAGCTCTTTACGACGCAAATTACCTCGTGGCAGCTGCAACCCCGTTTATGCTTTCTGGGTGCGCTAACCTTTGCCACTGCTCTCGTGCATCTTTCCAAATCTTGGTTGTAGCGAGCCCGAAATCTGATCCAACCAAGATTGTCTAAAGTCTCCTCTTACACTGGAGTTCAGATCCACTGTCTTCATTATGCCAAATGTGCTATCAAAAGAAATAGAATGATTCTCGGGCTACATCAAGACCTAGATGAATTCGGCGGAACTGCACAGAGACATAGGTGCACGTCATGCACTTAGTTCCCGTGAACGGGACAACGAAAGCCGGTGACATGACACGGTCGAACCCACTTGGTACAGCGGACATTTCCGTGTTTGCTGAACAGCTTTGCGTAGTACGCCATGCACTTAGTTCTCGTAAATGGGACAGTGAACGCTGACGACATGAAACGGTCAAACCCACTTATACAACAGACATTTCTGTGTTTGCTGAACAGCTTTGTCTTGCTTTTGGAGTCTAGGAAATTTGAGGCAGTCCTTTTTGCTTCACTTCCAGGGTGCGAACGCAGTCGGCAAAGCCAACAATGCCCAATCTCGTAAGCAGGTTCTCGGCGGACTCCCCAGTGGCAAGGCGCAACCCGTCGCAAACGGCGTCGCTCCGGACCCCTCCGCAAGCGGCGACGACGACGAAAGCAGCAGCAGCTGCAGCACCGCGGTTTCCTCGGCGTTCCTCGACTCCTTCATCCCGGTGCCGGACGACTTCGAAGGCGGGAACAACCCGTTCCGACTATTGGAAGCGTCCCCTCCTCCGCCCGTCCTACCCCCGAGGCCGAGGCCGGGGAGACCCCGCAAGCCAAAACCGCCCCCAGACAAAGTCCCCTCGGAGGCGAAACAGCTGCAGCAGCCGCCGCGACTCAAGCCGAACCAGGTGGAGACGTTTAAGCCCACGCAAAGTCACCGAAACTCGCGGAAAGCGACGTCGTGTCGGGACTCTCACCGCATTCCAAAGCTGCAAGACTCGCGGATGGTGACGCTCGCCCGCTCAGACTCTGACTCGGATTCCAGCACGAGCGGGAGCAGCAGCACGAGCACCACCAGTACCAGTACCAGCTCGAGCAGTAGCGGCAGCAGCAGCATCACAACGGAGGGACGCAACGTGATGGAAGCGACGGCACCGCAGCGATGGAAGAGTGCGCTGCGGAGCGGAGAGAAGTGCGACACCTCGAAACGTTTCAGTGTCCTGGCCAAACGCGTCGGTGCGGACGGAAAGATACAGTATCTCGTGGAGTGGGACGGAGCCAGTTCAAGGAGCTAAGGAAACGAAAAAAAAAAAAAAGGGAAAACTAGGATGTTTGCAGAACGGTCGCGTCTACGATATGTGTGGTGCGAGCAAGCGAGCGACCGGCACAAGTTGCACGTTTTCGTCGTGGAGTGTGTTTTACGTTGTACAGGCAGCTAATTGTTAGGCCTTGGTTTGATGCCAACGTGTTCAGCGTGAAGGAGGGTGTCGTCGTCACACGACGTCCAAGCTATTGCTACATTCTACCGAGCTTGGTGGCGGAAGAGACGTCTGTTTTCACAACAATTTAGTTTGCAACGGTGCTGTTTATATTTTTTGAGTCTCGCACGTCGTCGCCAGGCCTGGATCGACATTCTCGGGACGGTGTTGCTCGAGGCGGTTTGTTTGTGTGGTGACAACTGGTGGATAGAGTGTTTCGTCTCTGTGTGAATACGTCTAGTGGTGCGATGAAGTTTAGAGATGTATGTGGCAGAACTGCACTTGCGTGAGCGACAAAGTGTCCGATTAGTCTTCGGTTGGTCAGTCGAAGGACGAGCTTTTTAATTCTCAAACTGCCGAACGTGCTATGAAAATAGAAACAAAATGTGGGAGCAACAATGAAGTCCATTCTTGTGTGCAGGTGTTTAGAATGCAATGTCTGGTAGATTTAAAATTGTTTATTTTTTTTATTGCTATCTAATTTTTAACCTGTAAGTTCCTAGAAATTGGGCTGTTTTTGTAACCTAGTAGTTTAATAAAAAATTGAACTTGCCTCAGCCCAGTGTCATAGGTCTAGGGTCTTGCAGAGAAAAAATAAGATCAAAACTATCTGCAGCCATTACATTAGTTTGTCTCATGGGTGGGCTTCGCTTCAACTGCCATTGTTTGCGTTATTTAATGGACTCTGGGTGTTCTCAGTGCAGTAAAAAGACCTGAAGTCTGTTCCTTTACTCCTGCTAAACACTGCCTTTTTATATAACTTTTTTTCTAGTCTAAATTTGTCGTAAGTATGTGTGATTTGCATCTGAAACATGATTTCTGAAGTTGATTTTGCAGCTTGGCAAGCAAGATATCTGAAACAGATATAATTTTTTTTGTGATTTTGTCACATGCATATAAATATGTGCACCTAATACTTACGCATAGCATACCAAGAAAGTTTTTTGGTGACCTTGGAGTTGTAAACACTTGCTGCGATGGTATCGATTCTCGTTTCATACATGTGATGCAGGAGCTTGCTCGGTGTACAGTTGAGGGATCTTGCAACAGTGTCTGGGTTCTGTTTGGCTCTCTTCAATGTGGCTGTTGTCTTGTTAGGTCCTTTTGCTAAGCTTTTTTTTTTTTCATATAAATTTTTTTGGTTACATATTGTTTACATATAACATTGGAATCTTAGTGTTCCTGGTAGTGGGTCTTTGGAGGACATTAAGCACAGTGAATGAGAACCAAAGAATGATAGAATGCATGTTATGTGGATGAATGTTTGCATCAAAGTGCCGTTGAAGTGAAATAAAATATATTTATATTGATGCAACCATTTCAGCATGTGCAGTGCCAGTTACGTTAAAGCATAACTTGGGGACAGTTGGGATTCAATTGAACTGAGTGGTTTTTTAAAAGGTGTAAGTGCTGCATTAGAAAAATGTGTGCTATAGCATTTAAAGATAAGCTTTGCATGTAATGATTCCATACAAAATTTTATTTTTCACTGAAGGACGTAGCTAATATTGTTAATACATTTAATCTAAGCCTCGGCATCAATTAAAAGTCTTAACCTGATTAATTGCCCCTTTTAACCAATTACTTAATCAGTATAATTCATTTCTATGCATAAAATTAAAAGATGAAACGTTTACAACCCCTGTAACGCCGAATTGGAGCGCAGCTCTTGAGGAGGGCTTACAATAGTCTGCTGCTCTAAACGGACACTTGGACGGTGTTGAAGTGGCCGGGACACGTATAACCTTTTGCACTTGTCTGGTGTTACAAATATTGCCCCTACAGTTTACTTTATTCTAAAATTTGACCTAAAGTTTATCCTTCATACAGGTGTATTCGCCCACGTCTATGTGGTGAAAGCATTTAATTTGTGTTTTTTTGGTTTGAAAAATTTTACGGTTAGAAGCTTTGATCGCGATTAAAGCATTGATGAATTAACCCTTTAACGCCCAGCGTCGCGAATTCGCGACATACCGAATATACGCCGCACCCTGGTTTACGCGCACAGCTTCACAGCGAGTTTCGGTTTCAAAATGCTCCCTGCAGGTGGCGCGTTCGAATGCAAACCTTTGGCGCCATCTCGTGACAAGTTTTTGAATGACACACGAGTGCGCCGTAGGAACGTCGAGCCGAAGTCAGGGAAGTAGCCAGGCACGTGGCCCAACTCGTTCTATCAAGCTCTTCGGACGAAAAATTGGGTGAGAATCTCTGCACAAAAACTGCTTTGAGTTGAAGACACTTTCAACATCACCAGTAGTATTATTTGGTCGAGTTGTTTTTCGGATTGTCGCGAATTCGCGACAGTGGTCATTTGCGCCGCTTGTGCCATTTGGAGCATATTGTGGAAAATATATTGAAACTGATCGCGCCGAATCATTTTTCCCTCTCTTTTGACAGATAATGGACACTCGATCTTTTTACGGATCAAGTCGGCTCAGGACTCGTGTTCCACCGTGTGACGAGAGTGACGACAGCTGCCTCAGTGAAAGCGACGACGAGGATCCTGAGTACACATGCACTTTACAAGGGACAGCTACTCGTCCTTCGAATACCAGCAGCAGCAGCAGCGAAGACGAGGAGGACGATGACGCAAGTCAACCCGAATGTGCGCCTAGCAGTAATGAAAAACAATGTGTAAAGTGGAGGAAGACATCCTGCTCAGAACAACGTCAGATGCCACAGTGGCAGGGCTCTCTACCTCAGAGTGAGAGTATAAAGTCTCCGATCGAGTACTTCCGAGAGTTTTTTGATGAACCATTTCTTGAGCACATTGTGCAACAGAGCAACCTCTTTTCCGTTCAGAAAAACCCAAACAAACCCCTCGGCTTGACGAGACCCGAGTTTGAGCAGTTTTTAGGCACTGTCACATTGATGCCTATATACAGCCTGCCGAGAACCCGTCTCTACTGGTCGGCCGATTGCAGAATACCTATCATCGCTGATGTAATGTCGCGGAATCGATGGGAGGAGATCAAGGCCAACCTCCACTTCAACAACAATGACAGCATGCCCTGCCCGAATGACCCTCACAGGGATCGTCTATTCAAGGTGCGACCTCTCATCGATCTTTTGTTGCCAAAGTTCGAGAGCCTCCCTCAAGATCAAGCCTTGTGTGTAGACGAGCAAATGGTGCCCTTCAAGGGTCATTCAAGTCTGAAGCAGTACATCCTCAGCAAGCCCCATAAATGGGGATACAAAATCTTTGTACTCTGCGACTCACGAGGCATCGTGCACTTGTTTGACATCTACACAGGGAAGATAGACCCAGTGCCCGGAGAGCCAGACATAGGGGCAAGCGGAAACATAGTTTTGAAGCTTGCGCAGGTCATTCAGCCGGGCCTGAACCACTTAATATTCTGCGATAACTGGTTCACGTCGTTGAAGCTACTCACAACACTGGCAAAAAGAAAGTCCACTGTCTCGGGACAGTTCGGTCAAACCGCCTTCAAGGTTGCCCGCTGTCAAATGATGCGAGTCTCAAGAAGGAAGGACGAGGAGCCTATGAAGAATTTGAGTCCTCGATTGATGACCAAAAACTGATCGTGGTGAAGTGGTTTGACAATCGTGCTGTAACCATGGCAAGTACCTTCGCTGGTGTTCAGCCCGTCGTGCCAGTGGAGAGGTGGGACCGGTCACAGAAAAAGACTGTGAACATTGACTCGCCATGCGCCGTGCAAACATACAATAAGCTCATGGGCGGCGTCGATCTGAATGATTGTCTCATCGCACACTACAGAATCCACATCAAGTCGAAGAAGTTTTACCTCAAGTTATTTTTTCACTTCATTGATCTCGTGATTGTTGTTTGCTGGCTGCTGTACCGACGTGACTGCAAGTCACTGGGCGTCCCTGCCAAAGCACAGGATGATCTCCTAAAATTTAGGACGAACATAGGAGCATGCCTTTTAAAGCAAGGGAAGGATACAACCGCAAGACGGAAGGGAGGGCCGTCATCATCCATGGAAAGCAGCCTTTTGGCAAAGAAAAAGAGGGGGCCCATGAAAGTAGTTCCGGTTGCAAGCGTGAAGACTGACAGCACAGGGCACTGGCCAGTCATCAAAGAAACTAGGCAGAGGTGCAAGTTACCACACTGCAAAGGTCAAACAGTTTTCATGTGTGTCAAGTGCAACACACACCTGTGCTTGAACAAGAACAGCAACTGTTTCTACGATTTCCACCAAGAGTAATGGCATCCAAGTTCGAACTGCTCAGTTTGAGGAAACTGAAGCAGTCGTTTAAATAAAATAATGATTTTGTGCAATAATTTCCTGAACTTGCACTCCTCATCCAAAATAGACTGGATGCCCAGTGTCGCGAATATGCGACATACCGATTTGCAGAACTGTGGCCACTTAAATAAATGTATGGGTTTACTTTTGAAATGTGGGTGCAACAACTCGCATAATAAACCGGGTACGATTTTTTCTGGTGATTCTTAATTCGGGCGTTAAAGGGTTAATTATAATTAGTTAGTCGATCAATTGTCCACCCCTAATTTAAATCCCATGCCTACTTCTAAAGCAAAGAAAAATTTTAAAGTGATTTAATTGCAAAATAAATGAAGGATTTGACATCAGTTGGTAAAATTACTACTCCCAGAATGAGAAGGCATTTTACTACGTTAAATCCCGTATGAACGCCCGCCCCTGATAGATCGCCCATCCCGTTTTTGGGCTGAATATTCGTGAAGTGAAATTCCGAAACATCCCCCACCCCCGATTCCTGCCAGATATCGACCACGCGATACCCGACGGGAATCGCATCAACCGCGCCATCTGTGGTACCTGCGAAAATCATGCTTGCAACGGGTTCCCCGTGCTTATTGCATCGTGACACGCGAACTTGCTGCGTCCGCAATCTGCAGTATCCGTTCCCGTGACATGCATGTTCGCAGCTCGCTGTCGAGTTTTCTTTGTCCGCGATTTGCGCGCTCGATATCGTTTTCCGTAATACGCGAGTTTATAGCGGTTTCCCGCGTGTTTATCGCACCGTGAAGCGCGTCTCTGCTGTATATCTGTTCCCGTGACATGCGAGTTCGTAGCTGGTTCCCGTGCTTTTGTCCGCGATCTGTGTGTGCAGTATCGGTTCCCGTGACACCAGATTTGGTAGCGGGTTCCCGCGTGTTTTTCGCACCGCGAAGAGCGAATGTACAGTCGGGAGCGAAAGTTTGCGGGGCACGGGAGCGCGTGCCAAAATAAAGTCCATCGATGTTTTTCGAAAAAAAAAAAATGTCCAGGGACGTTACGCCGAAATAGAGTTCCTGTATATGCTCCCCCGTAGGTAGCATATACAGGAACTCTACGCCGAAATGCATCGCCGCGCCGTCCGACGGCGCGCTGCCGCATTAGGGAGCCGCGTTTTGCGCATGCGCGCCTTTCGTGCTCGCTAGCATGTCTCTTTCGCTCGTTTCTTTCTGACGCACTCCTGATAACAGGAGTCGGCGGTAGGGGCGCAAGTTAGCACTTCGCTCGTTGTCATGATGCGCGTCTGCTTCAGCCGCTGCGCGCGCGAGGGGGGGGAGGGTAATTAGGTGCTTTGTGCCGAGGCAACAGAAGAGGACGCGAGGCATGATAGTCAGTGAAACGGCAACTTGGGTCCCTGGCGCCGACTCCGGTTATCAGGAATAAGTCGGACAGAAACGAGCGAAAGTGACATGACTGCTAGAACGAAGGGCGTGCATGCGCAAAGCGCGACCTTTTAATGCGGCGGCGCGCCGTTGGACGGCGCAGCGATGCATTTCGGCACGCGCTCCCGTGTCCCGCAAACTTTTGCTCCCGACTGTACTGCGTGCATGTTCTGCGGTACCCGTTCCCGGACAGGGGAGTTCGTAGAAAATTCCCACGTGTATCACGCACCCTGGAACCCGAATTTTCCGTGCCTGCGGTCTGCGATATCAGTTCTCGTTCCATGTGGTTTGTAACAGGAGGGAAAGGGGTTCCCCCCCCCAACCCGTGGTGTTTATCACAAATTTTTCATCAAACTTTGCTGTCGCACCCCTAAAGATCGCCCACCCCATATTTTTGACCATTTAGCTCTTCATTTCAGGTGGGCGTTCTTATGCCATTTTATGATAAAATTTATGAAAATGTAGTCCTAAAATAATACTATTGGTGGTCTATATATCCTGTAGGGTTCGGTGTTTTCGGATCAATCCAATAAACTCCGAAAAACGCTCGCCGGTAAAATTCTCGACAATTCAGATTTATCCAAAAAACTCAGAATTTCGAGGTCACGATAGCGAAATAAAAAGCAAAAAAGACGATATTTTACGAATAAAGTTTGTCAGAGTGGTCATGAAAAAAGGCAAATTCATTTCTTTTCATCTTGGACTTTTGACAAAAGGGATTCCCGTTTATCTCGTCAATGTTCGTTCAGTACAACGGGCCAATGTACTTCTGGACCACGACAAAAGCCACTGTTCCGGTTTCCGGTTTGGACCATACTTTGTGCTTCTTAGAAAGTGGAGGGGTTGTGTTTTTATCATAGTGATAGACGTGACAGGAGGAGGACAATTTTAAAGCACCGACGTTTATTGAAGTTACACACGTTTTCAAGATTTTGGGGACAACGTTTTTTGGCATTTCTGTGGAAAGGAGGAGAGCTAGCACACAGATTTGATTAGTGCTCACAATTGGAATGGGCACGCGTGCCCGTACTTTGACTCTATTGCCAAAATCTCAAGGTCGCCAATGCCAAATGCAGCTATAAAAACTATATTTCGATACCGTTAAAAAAAATATTCGTGTACGTTTTTGTCGGGACATTATTTTTATTTCAAAAAATAAAAATAGTACAATTAAACTCCGAATTTCGGAGAATTGGAAATCTACGAAAAATAAGCTTGATAAATCCAGAATTTCCAACGAAAAATAAACTCCCCAAAACACCCTCTGAATTTCACAAAAAATAAACTTTGAAAGCACGAATTCCTATTTATTGGGTAATGCAAATAATTATAATTGAGGTTAGAATTTGGCATATAACATGCCCAACATAGTGAGTGCTTCCCCTTATTTTGCTGCCACCTTGCTAGAAACTGTGACCGTCGTCACTAGCGTCACTTTGCTACACTGAAAACCGCATAAGTGGCTGCACATGACAAGCTTCCAGTTTATTGCACGCAGTTCCCAAAGATGCACTTTGCTGTATTGAGAAAATGAGACATTTGGGCCAGATGGAGAACTATTTATTTGTCCCCCCAAAAGTTGGTACAAAATAATAACTCGATGAGTTTTTGTTTAATCAATACTTAGTGTTTAACATTCACACCCTCTTTCTCACTCCTTGGCACCTGTAGTGTGAAATGGATGTTATTTTGCCGTGTACATTTTGCCAGAACACGATTTGACCAAACACCATGTAAACCTTGCGCATGGCAGTAGTTTCCGAAAATGATAAGCACTCGGACAGCTATGCTTAGTCTCGCTGGGACTGTGATAGCCACTGTTAGAAAAATGGAAACAAACGTGGCACTGGATGTCCTGCGCAAGTGACTTTGGGAGATCAGAGAATATGTATGATGAGGACCCTTCCATCCAAAAAAGAAATGAAAAAAAAAAGATCACTTAATATTCGATGCATTAGCATAGATGTTTCATTTCACAAGTAAATATTGAGTCGCCATTTTCGTGGAACCGGCAAGTAGTAAGATTGTGGCTGCACCCATTTGCAAATATGTTTGCACTGTAATAAAATAATGGTGATACAATTTTTTTTTTAGATTCTTCGCAACCTCTACGGAGGTGCGTGTAAATATTAGGCACTCGCAAAAGGCTGGTAAAGAAACTGCTCCATTCACACAAATAAATAGTTGCAAATCTAACATGCTGGCAAATTACGGATCTTCATGTCGGCTAAACGTTAGCAAAAATCCCCAGGTTTCTGCTAGGAGCCTTGATAATCACATGCAGAACAAAAGTGGTAAATGCACCGCAAGTCAAAACTGAAAGTCATCACATGGCATCCCTTTTGGCTCTGAGAGATTGGATGTACTATGTTGGTGACAGGTTGAGAGTTCGGGGAAACTCCTCCCACATCTTTCCACTTTAGCAGAGCAAACGCTGGAGAGGAGGCGACCTCCTCTCCAGCATTCGCCCCGCTAAAGTGGAAAGAGGTGGGAGAAGCTTCCCTGAACTCTTACCCTGTCACTCTCAGGTATTGCGTTAGGTACAGCTTCGACGAGCACTTTGCCCCAGCCTCAATCAAGCGTGGTGCATACTATGCATTTTCCGCACGTAGAGGTTTTACGACGCAGCTTAAAGCTAAATTTGGCGTCTGTCGTACTGGGCAGAGTGTTGCGTCGAGAAGGTATGTCCCACGTTACCCTTCTTTCCATAGACTCCAGTTTAAACCAGCTTGATCCACTTCGGTTAGAGTTCAAACCAGTCACTGGTGCTACCCTGGCTCCCCTTTTTTACGGAGTCAGTAGTACTACCAGACGCTTGTTACAAGAGCTCCGCCACTAGCACGGGTTCGTTTCCGCCACTCGATGACTGAAAAGGTCGAGCTTCCGTCGGTGTAGACTTCCCCGTTGGTCGGAACGTGCTGAAGGGTGTGTCGCCGGACGGACGCATGCTGTTGTGAAGTTCGTGATATTCGTGGCTCTGCAAAGGAACAAGCAAAATAATATTACCTGGAGTGAAAAAAAACAGGTTTAAATTAAAACATTTATTTATTTATTAAGTCAGTAATCGCCTTCTGTGCGAATTATGTTCTTTTGAGGGGAGATGTTAATCTTCCAGATATTGAATGGTGTAAGGTCGCCCGGTGACGAGTAACTCGTCCAGTGTTTACTGCTTTTCTGCACTGCTTTTCTAGAGATTACTGACGATTTTGAGCTATACCAGTTTGTTGACGAGCCTACGAGAAAGACCAATTACTTTTCTAGTGTGTTAGATTTGGTGCTATGCAATAAAGTAAACGCCATTACGTCTACATCCGTTTACCTGGAATAAGCGACCAGGATGCAGCGGTAACTGCTGTGTTATCTTCTTATAATGACATTTCGATACCCTGTACAAGGAAAATGAATGTCCACGAAAGAGAAGATTGCATTGCAAATTATCTTTTTAACTTTCTTTCCAATCTTGAAGTTTTAAGTAATTGTGATGACAATGACTAGTTATAGACTGCCTTAAAAAGCAAAATTCATGAGCTGGTCAATGAGCCCATTCCTTCGCGTATTATCAGCTTTAGGCGTAGAAAAGAAAAGCCATGGATATCAAGAGAAGTTCGTAGGTTGGCCAACAAACAAAAACGAGTATATAGCACATATAAAGCCAGTAAAGATAAAAATGCTTACGCTGAACAAAAAAATTAAAACTGAGTTTAAGTATAAGGCAAAGATAGCGAAAAATTAGATACCTTAACTCATTCGACGGCTAGATGAAAGCAAAATCAAAACTAATGTGGAAATTTGTTAAATCAAATCGCAAGGAAACATTGGAATTCACGAAAGGTGGACAAATTCGATATTGCGAAAACTACGCGTCGCAACAAAAAAAGGCCTGTGTCTTTTTGGTCGTGGGCCAAGGGCCTATTTAGGAAAATTATTAAAGTCCGAGATAATTAGATTGTTAATTATTTTTGCGTAACTAACTTTTTAAATATTGTGTTTAAGGGCATAGTTTCAATTAGAAAATTGCTCAGCGTCATTGAAAACCACTAAATCAACAAACTGCAGAACAATAGAAGGCACGCGCAGCATTTTACGGCTTTCTGAAAAACCGTACAAATTCGACGGGTTTTAAGTTTCGGTTTGTTATCGGAGCGCATCTCCGCCCCGGCAGCACCGCGCCCCGTGGAGAGATAGTGCAACCAGCCTCTGCTGCGTCGCGCGATGACAGCGCAGCAGAGGTTGGTTGCACTATCTCTCCACGGGCGCGCTGCCGCCGGGGCTGAGATGCGCTCCGATAACAAACCGAAACTTAAACACTCGTCGAATTTGTATGGTTTTCCAGAAAGCCGTAAAATGCTTCGCGTGCCTTCTATCGTTCTGCAATTTGTTGATTTAGTGTTTTTTGATGATGCTGAGCAATTTTCTAATTGAAACCATGCCCGTAAACCAAATAATAAAAAAGTTAATAACGCAAAAATATTTAACAATATAATTATCTCGGACTTTAATAATTTTCCTAAATAGGCCCATGGCCCAGGACCAAAACGACACAAGCCTTTTTTTTGGTGCGACGCGTAGTTTTCTCATTATCGAATTTGTCCACCTTTCGTGAAACACCCTGTATATGATAGAAGGCTCGTTACTTACTGAAGAACGCGCTAAAGCTACATGCTTTAATGACTATTTTCTGTCTGTTTTCAACCTCGATTTCGCTGAAAAATCTTTGCATTTGATGGGGTACGTATGATTAAATGTCAGAGATTATAATCGGTCACAACGACATTCTCATCTCACTGAACAACCTTAAAGTAGAAAACTTTAATCTTAAAGTAGAAAACCTGCGGTATTCCGAACCATGTGCTCAAATCATGTGCAGACATAATTAGTCGCTACCTCTTTATCATTTTTACGCGGTCATTGCAAAATGGTTCTTTGACTCAGGATTGGAAGCATGTAAATGTTCTACTAGAACTTAAATATGCTAATAGAAACAGTGTTCAAAATTATAGACCAATATCGCTGACTAGTGTTTGTTGTAAGATAATGGAACATATTATTTACAGTAATCTGGTCTCCCACTTATATACAAATACCCAGCACGGTTTTCTGGGTCGGATTTTCTCGTGGTACTCAACTGAATTTGCGCATGACCTGGCACAGTCGGTGAATAAAAAAAAATAATAAACAAGTCAATAGCATTTCTTTTTACTTTCCAAAAGCTTTCGATACGGTCCCACTCCTTTTTTATTATAAAAAAAACTAGATAAAAAAAAAGAAAGCCGATTATTGATGGGACGTGTACCACTGAATTTCGAGCTGTCTGAGTGAGCGTAAACAAAATGTTGTTATAAATGAAGCAGAGTCGGCGCCAGTAGATGTAACTTCCAAAGTGCCACAGGGCCTAGTCCTTGAGCCTCTTCTCTTTTTTATTTTCGTAAATGACATACCCCAAGGCATTCGCTCGTACCTACGGCTATATGCTGACGACTGCTATCTATACCGGAAAATCGATTCAGACTCGGACATATTAGAATTTCAAAGCTATATTTGGATCAAATTTGTTTGTGGTGTTCACGATGGAGAATGATTTTAAACGTCTTAAAGGGGCGATGCAACAATTTTTGTACTTTGCGCAAATACCGCTTAGAACGGATCCCTGACGTTGATGACCTATGAAACACGCGTTCGTTTTTCACCCTACGCAATAGGAGTCCCTGAAACAAATTAAAGAAAAACGAGCAGCGTTCACCCCCTCAACTCGCAGCCAGAACAAGCGGCCACGTGACCTGGAATGGATTATATGCCGCCAATGTTGATCATAGCCACGCGCTGGGGTTGGCAAAGCACAGGACACGCGCTGAGTTCCAGACATTGTTATGGCTCGGCTATTGTCGTCGTTGCAGCGATTGGACACGGGCCACTACCCGAATGCTTCTCGAGGTAGTAATTATCACGAGCCCAAATCGAGCGCCCACGCAATGCTCGGGTCCAATCTATGAACCGCATTCAAATATCGTCACTTGGGTGTACTGCGATCCCCATGTTACGTCATCAAATTTTGCAAAAGAGAGATTGAATGAAAATGATCGCTTTTGTCCTTGAAATTACACCGCAACAAAGGAGTTTCTTGGCCAGTGGCGTTGCGTGCGAGTATCCTTGAGTCCCACCAGTGCCAGTAAGCTCGTGTAAAGTGAAAAACATTCCAACTGAATATCGTTGCACAGCTCCTTTAAAGTGTTGGAATGTAAGGTTCACGAAAAAACGCATTTATTATCAGTCATCGTACACTATACACGGAAAACTTTTAAACGCTAAAAAATAAGCTAAATATCTTGCAGTGCATTTGTCTGATGATTTAGGATGGTTAACACATGCAAATTATGAAACAAAAAAAAGCTAGTAGAATCTTGGGTTTTCTACGGAGAAACTTCTCTTTTCTACGGAGAAACTTAAATCACATTTGTTTCTTCTTGTGTAAAACCGGTCCTCGAATATGCTTGTGTTGTATGGGATCCATATCAACAGCACATGATAGACAAAATTGAAGGAATTCGAAGTCGTGCGGCTAGATTTGTTACAAATAACTATAGTTTTCAAAGTAGTGTCTCCGCAATGAAAAATGATCTGCTATGGAAATCACTTGCCACTAGACGTAAGCATTTGCGTCTGAAATTTCTTCACGAAATTTTCGTGCGGTTTGTTAAAAATGAAAAAAGAAAACGCAATATATGTTTGAACCGTTTTATGTATCGCGCAGAGTAGATCACGAACTAAAAGTTCGCTAGTACACATCGAAATCTGAATTGTTCCTAACTCCTTTTTCCCACGTACAATAAAGGAAAGGAATAGTTTGCCGAGTGAAATCTTGACCTTAAAAAGTACAGATTCTTTTTTTCCCCGCAACTCCAGCGAGTTATATAGTGTGCCTTTTGCTGCAGCTTATTTACTGCTTCTATGTAAAAACTTCGTGCAATTTTCGAGCTCTGTTTGTTTTGTTATCCTTGAACATTATTATATGTGTTGCTATATCTCTGAACGTTATTATATGTTAGTATAGGTTTGAAAGTTATATATATAAATGTGCCCCCTACTGTATGCCTTATGGGCGCTGTAGGTGATAAAATAAATAAATAAATAAATATTCGTCAGCCGGGCTGTAGGACGGGTCCTGGGCATTCACAGTAGCTATCTGCTGCGAAGTATTGGACGCCGTATGCGTCCACAGTCCCGTGATTCGGCATTTTTCACAGGTGTAATGAGCGCTGGAAATGTGTATATAAGAAGAGGAAAGGTTGAATGGGTTTTTATTTTCACGATAATTATTTGGCCCGTTAATAGCAGCTTACTTGAAGTGTTGCTTTCATAAAAACCAAAGCAGCTGTTTCATACCATGAAGTGAATGCCTTTAAATTTTGGATTAGTAAGCTCTCAGGTTGTACAGGGTATCTAATATTAGAACCAGTTCAAAAATATTGTATATCTTACATCAGATACGTCGGGCTCTCTCTGCCTTCTTGATGTGGGTCGCTGACGGTTCAGTGTGGAATAGTTATTTCTTGATTCAGCGGCCATACAACCTATGCTGTTTCTTCGTAGTGTTGCATAAACTGCACTGCCTGAGTCGTCATTGAAGTTGAAAGCCGCAATATCCGCTTCTGTAGTCACCATGTTGTCAGGGGCTACGCTCATGCTTAGTTCCTGGTAAAGCAAAACAAGCAAGAGAAAGGATAAGGTTTTCCAAGATTCTCATATCCATAATAAATTGAGATAACAAGAAGTAAGATTATATTTTGCCCATAATGTTCGTACCTGTTCCTCATAGATCTTGAGTTTCCTGTAAATATGCAAGTGAAAGTGCATGTAAATTATTATCCCTTCCAAGCTTTTTAAAGCGAAATAGAATTATTCTTACTGTTCTGTCCACAGCGGGTTTTCTCTGCAAGCAGACAAAGAAACTCAGTACATCGACAAAGGACATAACGTTAGAAATTTCTAGGTCCAGTTTAGTGCAGCTTACGTGGTAGTCACCGGGGGCTCTCATCTTGACGAACTGCATGTGTAAAAAATGTGACAAATGAACTTTGCATAAGATAAAACTTTTACAATAACAGAATTTTAAATTAATGCGCTTACCTAAGGCCTCTTTTGCCTTGAATGCATACCTGAAAGTAGTGAAGTAAACTGTATGAGTCTAATCTTATTTTGGGGGTGCCGTATGCTCATTTTTAAAAATACTTCTTTTAAACTTTGTGTGGTGTGTTTTTGACAGCTTTTTTTTATCGCGGAAACAGGCAGTAAATCCGGTTACTGCCCGTTTCGGTATTTGACGAAACTCCCTCTTTCCGTCCCCTTGTAGTTCTTGTCTGGCAATCCAGTATGCTGACAATAAAAGTTGCCGACCACTGTTATTGACAGCATCAAAGCTTATGTTTATTTAGCATGTTTTCATGGTTTGTTACCTAAAGACAGAGTAACCAAACACAAAAAATGGTGGAATATAAACATACCTATATGAAATAAAAATTTGTCCACTAAAAGTAAAGACTTACCAGGATTTCAGACAGGTGCAGCAAACCATCATTGTCACAACACCAATAAAAATTACGACCAGCATTGCGATGAGAACTGCCAGAGCAAGGTCAAATTCTGCTTTCGTAATTCCAGACTTTGCAGGCTGCAAGAAGCAAGACAAACAAAAATCTCACCATGTACTGCTCAGAATGTAGGTGAATTTTAATCACCATCTGAGAGCAGCCTTGAGCTCATTTGTGATTAATAAACATACAAAATGCACATTTTGGAAACAGCCCTGACAACATGTAAGTTTATTTTTCTTATTGTATTAGAACTTTTAGAAAAGCAGGTCTATTACATATACACAGGTATTCTTCATGTATGTGTATATGTATGTACACGAGTAAAATGCATAGAGCTGCATGCATTGGCAAGATTTCTCACCAAGACATTGTGGATCTGAAGTTCAGGATTCTGGAACCTCACAAGCTTAATGTTGGAATCAACAGCTTCCAAGACTTCCGGTGTGTGAATCACTCGATCTTTCTTGTCCAAAACATGTGACATGAAAGGTCCGTCCTGAAAAGGCGAGAGACGAAAGTCAGTCTAAATTGAGCAAGTGCTCTGACCTACCCAAGAAGCCTTTGAAGGAGTTTTAGTTTTTGCTTACTTTCTGAATTGAGAAAACGGTGCCAAGTTGCTGCTCTGCTAATTTTATGCAGTGTAAAAATGCTATCGGACCCGTCGGTATTCCGAACCATAGTGCTCAAATCATGCGCAGACTTAGTGTCTCCTGTCACGGAAGGTCCTTAGTTGTCCCGCCTCCAGTGCGAGGTTACCTTCGGTAACGCTTCGGCGCATCATGAGCCTCGAGCGTGCACGCACAGCAAAGGTACGATGGAAGGCAATGAGCGCGTGGCACAATTTATTTCACACGGACGTTTTTGGTTGCGGAGAATTTTCGCATTTAGTTAGATGTAAGCGGACGCGTTTCTTGACACTGAAATTAAAAAATTACGGATCGCCCTTTCACCTCCACCAAAGAATATCGCCCTATAAGGACAAGCAAAATTTACGAGCTAATCGAGCTAACCCAACGGCTCCCCCGTATCAGCCGCTGCTCCTGTATCAGCCGCTGCTCCTTGCACACCGGTGGAAACCGGTAAAGCGGAAGATTGACTTTTTTTATCAAAGCAGTCACCATTTTAACGTTTGTGAAGTGTCTTGGAGACTTTCTTGGAGACGATGACGGCTTTTCTGCGCCGTCATATCCACCAAAAGGAACCACCTTCGAACCTTACGTAAAATAGGGAACAGGTCATAACGAAAGAGCACGTGCCGGAGTAAGAGGTGGAAAGATGAACGAACTTTCGCTAAAGCCTGAATCTTTTCAAGCCTTGTCCAGGGTCATGCCTTTCCGGGCAAGAAGCAAAAAGCACAACGCGAAAAGGAAAACAGATGAAAAAGGGGGAGCAAAGCAAAAGGAAGAGAGGTGGCCGTGGCCGGGCGGTCCAACGCGTCGCATCAGCCGCTTCGGGCGGCAGTTTTTGGGCGTAACACTCGAAAAGGCAAATGCAACAAACAAAGATTAATGCCCGTATTCCTAAGGGAGCTAAATGATATCAGCGTTTGCTGAACGGAACTGGCGTTCGTGAACGCAACAACCAGAACACGTATAAAACGAGAACGTATCAACGAAGCTCTGCTATCTTTAGCCAAACATTACTCTTCGCAGTGATTTCCCTACACACCCCCTAGGTGGTGTACACCCCCCCCCCCTTGTTTTTCTGAGGGTACCCCCTGAATTCGCAACGACTACTCTATTCTCAATGCCCCCCCCCCCCCTTTCCCACCCATAAATTTAGACACCCCACCTAATTTCAATTAATGGGGAAACCCTGAGCACGAGTTGAGTGATCTGAAATTTGGCGATGCCTTGTTTGTGTACCCATTGGAAGTGTTTTAAAGGTTCACACTGTTTATGATGCCATATGCATGCACGCCTGCCTTTTTAGAGGGGGTTAGAATATAGACACCGTTTAACTTTAAAGCATCGAAAGCATCACACTAACCAGGACTTCACGAGTTTTCCCTTGTCGTTGATGTGGTATTTGAGTTTGTCGATTACCACTGTCCCTCCTGTAGCATTAGAAAGGACCCTGAAATAAAAACGTTTGCGTTCAAGGATGTTCTCAGGTTATTAAATTCAGATTGGGAAATGACTCCCGTCTCATTTGTCCTTACGCCACAACTTGCTTCTGGTCGGCGTAGACCTCTTCAGGAGGTTGAGCAATGATCACACGCACCAGTTGCTCAGGCTCGTAGATCCACACCTGAAACAGTTTTCATAGCTCAATATAATCATCTAAATGTGCACAATTCACCAGCCATATGCAGGTGCAAGAATTTCTGGTGTGTAAATTTTTACTTTCTTTGCTGATAACTCATTTTTGAGCGCAGCTCTTAGGCGCCCGTTTCCGGCTTGAGCGGCGTCGCCGTCACCGTCGGCGTAACCGCGCGTTGCACTATGGGACGTTTCCCCTAATGACGTCACAATTGACATCAAGTGTGACGTCACGAGGGTCACTAAGGTCACGAGTGACGTCACGAGGAGAAGGGAGGGAGGGGGAGGACGAGAGGAGGAGAATGAGAGGAGGGGAGGAGGAGGGCATACCTCCTCTTCTTCACCTCAAGAGCTGAGCTTTAATTCGACATTACAGGAAATTGTAAACGTCTTTCATTTTTTTAAAGATGAAAAAATAGCAGATTTTGATTTACTTTGAATTAACTTGCCTTTATGTTCGATTTATACTTCATGAAAATGAAAGACGTTTACAACTCCCTGTAACACCGAATTGGAGTGCAGCTCTTGAGGACGAGGGAGGAGGGTCCTGAGGGGAGGGTATGCCCTCTTCCTCTTCCGTACCCTCTCCTCCTCGTCTCCTCCCCTCCTCCTCGTCCTTCCCCTCCCTGCGTCCCCGCTCGTGACGTCACTCGTGAAGGCCTCGTGAAGTGAAGGTCACGCGAAGGTCGTGATTTTCACGTGACCTTCGTCGTGACCTTCACGAGTGACTGTGACGTCACGTGTGACATTACACAATACAACGCGCGGGGCCCTCGTGACGTTAATCGTGACCCTCGTGACGTCACGTGTGACGTCATTATGGGAAACATCCCCTAATGCAACGCGCGGGTTATGCGTGAGTAACCCGAGCGTCGCATCATGGGACGTTTTCCATAATGCAACGCGCGGAACCCTGGCGACGTCACTCGTGACCCTCGTGACGTCACGTGTAACGCAATTATGGGAACGTCCCATAATGCAACGCGCGGGTCACGAGTGAGACCCGCGCATTGCATTATGGGACGTTTCCCATAATCCAACGCGCGGTTACGGCGACGGTGATGGCGACGCCGCTCAAGCCTGAAACGGGTGCCTAAGAGCTGCGCTCTAAAAATGTAAGTTATATACTTGTCAAATGTTGGATATTTGAATGATGAATGATTCAGCTGCCTTGTGAAAACTGCAACGAACCGCATCAGCGGATGCAATATTCTTTTTTTTGTTTGTTGTTGTTTCTATTGTTTTATTGTTGTATCTGTTGTCTTTTCACATCTTCGCTGTTAGCAGCTTTACTTCCATTCTTGAGTTACTGTACTTCACTTGCAGTATTCTCTGCTTATATATGTAGAATTGGGGGGGGGGGATGGTCCTATGCAGACATGGAATAACTGACTCCACATCATCGAAAAACTCATTCATTTTTTTCTTCTTATTAACCCCTCTACCGGGTGCTTTCTAGCATAAAATGCAAAGTCAGCCGTGGCAGCGATAAAAAAAGAAAGCAGAAGACAGTGTTGCTGAGTATAGTACACATAAGATTTTGATTACCTATGACTTATGTTTCGTTTCAGTCCAGTTTCTTGTTCTTTTAGTAGTTTATTTGTAACATTAAAATTAAAAAAATTCGCGCACAGAGCGGTTATCCTTTGTACTCTCAATGTCCGTTTTCTCCTGCCAAAAGTAGACCCTGGCTAATCAGTGAAGGTACCTTTAGCGTTGTTCTCGTTGCGCGGTGGGGAGGCATTGTTTCCTTAGCCTCCAAGGCGATGGTGAAGCGCGCCTGACTGTACTGCGCCATGGGGTGGGTGGCGCACACGCGGCCGTCCGAGGATATGTTGAAAGACGCCGGGATGGGCCTGATTCCGCCCGTCGATCCCGGCAGAAACAAGGTCACGTGCTCGACGCGATAGGCGACTGGAACGCCCTCCCTTTGGTCCTCGTCCGGGTCCTCTGCCTTCACTGTGAACACTGTGTCTCCTTCCACCGCTGTGAACCGGAGGCCTGGAAACCGAGAAATCAGATGTCGGAAATGTTTACGCTAGTTAAAGCGTCCACAGACGGTGAAAGGTCAAGAACCCGTTACATGCTGCGTTTTCAGCACGTGCCCGGTGCTTTCTGCCGGGCTTTGACTGCGCGTGCGACCAAGTGTTATCAAAGGCAGAAAGCTCCCGCTGGAGGCGAGGCATCTACTGGGGTTTTAGCATATCACCGATTAAAGCCCATGCACTGCACCGTACGAAAAAGTCATCTCAAATCCCGACACCGCAAATACCCACTGGATTCATGGTCAAATACGAGTGCGACACACTGCTCCCAACAAGTTTTCGTTTGCGCTTCCGTTGGCCGGAGGTAATTTGGTATGGTTGACGATGTTATGATGACATGATCAGCTCTGCGTCAAGTAACATATGATTGAAAAGTAACGTGATACATCAGCGAGTAGTTATCGGATGAATGGGGAAATTTAGTCCAACTTTAGTGGCCAATTACAAGATGCGGAAATGAAGAGGTGGGGATATTTCTACACAGTGAAAGATAGGTGCACTCATCTACACACTGATGACACGTCTGTGAAAATAAGGCGACTTTCCTGTTGGTCTATATCCTGCATAATATAAGCTGGTATCAGTACCATTATGAAGATTGCCAATCGTCAAAATGATTGATATAATGATTTTAGGCGAAGTGCTCAAGTCGCAGAAGATTTACGTAAGAATATTGGCTTCCACCTGAAAGGAATCGCAACGCGCGTCCTCTATGCAACTGGTGGCCGTTGAAAAAATCCGCCTGCTCCGGGATTTGATCCCAGAACCTCTCTGAGACGAGTGGAGCGTTCTACCAATTTAGCCACGCAGGAGCTGACATCTTGGGAACTTCACCTAAAGTCATTACGTCAATAATTAACGTCTGATGTCACCCTTGCAGTGGTTATGATCAAGCCTGGCAGCAACTGTTATTATCCGTTCGCTCTACTGACTGACAGCTCCTCTTTAGCTCTGTCAGTAGAGCCACGGCCGCTTGATCCTTAGTAGAACGCCCTGTTAGTCTTGGAAAGGTCCCGGGATTGAATCCCGGAGCAGGAGGATTTTTTAGCGTCCACCAGTCGCCTATAGTTTGTTAGTTTGTATTTTCAAACACATTTATTGATTTAAATGATTACATTTCAACCTCTTGAGGAGATGCCAGCTTGGTGAAACGTATAAGCTTCTGAGTACTACGCATTTGAGGGGTCATGTGAATCCTTGGAATGCTCGCTTTCGACACACACCAGACAGCGCGTAACAACAAAATGGTGGACAAAACTACGTCAAGAAAACAGCGTCAGTGAAAACACCGCACGAGTTGTGCCCCATTTCACGCGGAAGTCAATTTATTCTTATCTCTTGACAAAATGCATTATACTATAGTCAATGTTCGTAGAATAGAAACTGTCTTTCAGTACTATAAATGCGGTTGCTTCGACGAGTTAACGAATGAACTAAGAGTAATGAAGCCAGCAACTACCTGCAAAGTATGGTGCATTGATGAACTTCGGAGGGTTGTCGTTCACGTCGTCAATGCGGACATTTACAAGAGCCACGGTTCGGTCCACTTCACTGTAGCTTCGTATGCTTGGGGCGAGTCCATCAGCATGCCTCTGAAAAGATTTGATAGCATTCAGTTACGCCCAAAAGTTGATTGAAGAACTTCTGGAAAATATTGCGCACTCTAAGATCAGCAACAAACAAACAAACATAACAAACAAACTGAAAAACTTGTTTTCTTTTCGCACTGAGCAAGACGTTTCACCATGCCCAGTGGCACAGAGCAGATATTTTTTTTAAGGGTCTGAACATATTTTTATTTTTGTTTCACAGCGAAGCTGTTTATAGCTAGGGTTCCGTCGATTTTTCGTGAGCGTCAACAAAACCTCGGGTTCCGAACTTGATGCAAAATTGCTTCATTCTATGAAAAATCTTATACGTCTCATCACTTGGATGGGCATTTTCAGTAGAGTATAGTTAGTCAATAGGCACCATTTTCAACAATGAGTAGACTCTCAGGTAGATAATAAAGATTTATCAAAGAATGGCCGCTGTGGGACCCACTTCGGCCATGTCTACGTTCGCACCGCCCTCTCTTTGTCGTCGTTCCAAGCGCTTGCGTGCCTAGTTTCCTTTCTTTCCGCTCTAACGGGGTTGCGGTCCCGTCGCGCGTGTCTGCTTTCCGCCAGGTGGCGGTCCCGTAGGGCGTGTCTAGTTTCTCCGGCTCCTCGGGGCGGCTCAGTGTCGTGTGCTAAACAGCTTCGCTGGTCATCCACCTTCACAGAGTGGAATCACTCATGATCTTATTTTCACCAAACTCCCTCCACAGATTGCAGAGTTGGCTCTCCCAAGTATGCTGCTCCGCAATGCACTCGGAACACATGCGATCATTTGCTCTCCTTTAATCAGTTTAACCAATAAGGAGAGCGCGATCAGTTTCACGTGGCAATGACTGCCCCCACCCCTTCCACCAATGAGAGCACGTGGCTATTGCAACATGATACCAGTCACCGTTCTAATTAGCTTAATTGATTAAAGGAAGATCATTGATTGGCTACAAACCGCAGCATATTTTCAAACTGACACATACTTTTACAACATAGTGTATATTATAGTTAGTAAGTGATTAAAAAGGGTGCATATTTAAGGCGGTGACTATGTAGCTGTTTGATGTTACTTACCGTGTACACTAGATAATCTGGGTTGCTGGACGCCTTCACAACAAGCTCATACATGTCCTTGATTTCTCGGTCAAATGAAGCGTTTGAATAAATTATTCCTTGCAGTTTGTCAATCGTAAACTCTCTGTTCCAGTTCCCATCTTATAAAGAAATTGGAGAGAAGCAAGCAGTTATTTTTTCATTAACTTTAGTAAAGGAGATTGATATGGTCATCTTTGAAAATATAAATGGATGTTTCCATCTCAATTCAGGCACGGTTTCGGGGTCCGAATGCTAATTTTGAACGAAAGAAAAAACTGAAAGAGAGCGGAAACGGCAGGTTAGCAGAATTTGTTTTCGAGTTATTGACCATTGAAGAGGCCGAGCCGAATACCGATGTTTAAGCGTAATTGTGGGCAGGGCTTGGTGCACCTTCTTGCGCGCAATCTTTAAATCGGGCTAATAAAACGTGAAAACTTATCAATTAATATCTAAAAAAAATCACTACATTTTTTTGCACATTTTTTCAACTGGTCAGGTCTCATTACCCCACTTATCATGCCAATTATCCTCTCATCTAATGTTTACCGAGCCTGATAAATACATGGCGAAAACGGCACTTGTCTAACTTTCACCCACCCTTAAAAAATCTGTTCGAATTAAAATTAAACAGCCTGTATATTTGTCTTTTATTAAAAACGTTTTTTTGACTAAACGGTTGTAGAACGTGTTATGCCCAACAAGTCATACATTGCATCTATGTACAGCAAACATGTTACATGTCACGTCAGGATTAAAGGTACTGTACATATTATAGTTCCGTAGGCATTTTTCAGAGATATATTCGTTTTTAGGGAAGTGAAGACTGAGGGTAATAATCGAAGTGCCCGTGAAGGAAATGATGCTCACCTATAATGTAGTAATAGACCATTGCATTTTCATTTACATCCAGGTCAATTGCCTGAACACGACCGACATGGAAACCCGGGTTTAGGTTTTCTTTGATGTGAAACATGTATGGGCTGCTTGCCTAGAACAAATAAAAGATCAATTGAGTTAAATCTTTCTACGTACAGAAGTAGGATGTGTACGTAAAGTAACTATCGTGTTATTTATTATACCTTAGTTCGAGGGAACAGAGGCGCATTGTCGTCAATGTCCTTTAGAACTACAGTAAGAAATCGTAGGGTCTCGAACGGTGCAGGATTTCCATGGTCACGTGCCACTAGAACTAGCTGAAATGGGAAAAGAAACAAGATCTTCAAGTTAATTATGACTGACAGAAACTGCCATTGCGAGTTGACGAATTGAATTAAAAAACAGCGCTTTAAAATAAACATTTTGTATATGTCAATAAAACATTAAAAAGGTTAAATTCATTGATTATCACGATGAATTTAACCCGAGACCTGGGGCATGAGTAATAATCTGTTCAGTGGTAGAAAAAGAAACAGGGCCAGACACGTTTCTAAGTCAGCTAATGATTTTGTTTAATCACTCTCCTTGTATACCGATTCAGTACGCCACAAAACTGCAAAACATATGTGGCGTAGTGATTGTTTATACTGTCGAGACCGGTTATAACGAAATAGCGGCTACAGCGAAGCCATCACGATTTCCATTTTCTTTTGCACTTATTAACCGAAGTCGGGTATTACGAAATACCGGATATACCGAAGTGATTACCAATTCCTGTTGACTTCGTTATAACCGGTCTCGACAGTATAAGGAGAGGTGGTTCAATAAAATTATTAGCTGAGTTAGAGTCGTGCCTGTCCCCGTTTCTTTTTCAACCCCTGAACAGAGTTTTTCCTCCTCCTGCCCCAGTCTCGGGTTAAAGTCACCATGATAAATTTCCATCAGCTGGCCTGCGTACTGACTGTATTGACTACGAATAATTTGTTTAGTCATAAGTAGCCTCGCTAAGTTTAATTTAGTCATTCAGAAGTTAGTATAACTCCACGAACGTACTCTATAAGGCCAAACAGTAAAGCCTTTTGATGGTATTGTCTTGCCGCAAGTTAACCCAGAAAACGGAAAGGTAAGTTCTGAAGCACACTGCGTCTACCTATATAAAATAAATAGATAACTAAATAAAAAGAATGAAAAAGAAGCATGGCTGCTGTTTGTTTGCTCCAGTCAAATTCATATATTTTACGCAGATTCGGAGGTTCATGGAAAACAAAGGAGAGCTCGCGTTCGCGCGGGCGGTGCTCGGCATTTTGCGACGTGCTTTGAGAACCGAATCCGTTGATTACCGTGTGTAGTCTAAAATGGCGGAATGAACATTTGGGCCTCCCGACTTCTTCATTTCGTTTCACTTTAAGTCGGAGCGCAGCCGAGGTGTACGGGTCGCGAGGGCCAATCATACAGCGCCAAAAGCGCAACGTCAGCGCGTTGGCTGTCTTTCTGTGCGTGCTCATTGGCCAGCTCGCGCAACCGAGCGCAGTGAGTTGGCCGTAACTTCGCGCTCTTAATCTCTCTGTATGCGCTTGAGTGTCTTTATGGGCTACTGGGGATTCTACGATCGCTGTACAGTTAAAGAAGCGCAGGGGTCGCTGATGTTCACTCTTCTTGCTTTTCGATTTCTTTTTCGACGTTCTTAACGGCTAATGTTGTAATCTCATTAGCTGCGCAGAAGTCTGGCGTTATGACTTCGACATACAGGATAGAGGAAAATATATAACGACAAATTTAGTAAAACCAGAAAAGTCATTGACATAAATCGATAAAACAAAAATCAATGAGATCGACACAATGTACGACTAGATCGTAGCATCAGCAATAGCGGATCCAGAACTCTGTTTTTTATTGGGGGGGGGGGGCGGAAAAATTTGTAAGGATACTATTCTCCGTTCGACGGAGTGGTTCTCCAAGTTCAGAGTACAAGTGTCCTGCTAGGGCGCGCCTACCCTATTTTGAACCCACGTCCTTCAGTACCAAGCCCCCTACCACCTGGCAGGCCGGTAATCGGTTTTATTTGGGGGAGGGGAGGGGGGGGGGGGTCGGGGTACCCATGTCATTCCTCAAGTTTGGAGGGGAGATCCGCCCCTGTCAGCAATGTCTCTGATTCCTCGCAACTATTTTAGTTAACGTTTCAGTGATTAGCACTGGTTCTCGCGCTAATCACTGGTTTTTGCAAGAAAAAAGAACTATGTTTTGTATATAGTTTATACGTTGCAGCGAAGTAGTTCTTATACACCTTTCCATAAAAGCGTATGAAGGCGCGTTCATTGCTGTGTTTGTGTATAATGCGCGCGCACTTTCTGGCTTGCTGCAACTGCTAGCGAGCGTTGGCTTGACTGTGATTTAGCACGTGTGGACTATGACTTTTGTAAGCAGTCAAATAGACCTATTGCTAGTATTACCCAAGCATCAAGGAGAATGCAGGGATTGGTGTTTCACGCGCCGCACGTGCTGGCCTCAGCAGTAGTAACTTTTCTAAAGCAAACACCTAAAACAAATGGGATCTTGCACGCGCGTTCATCAACGCTTTATTTTAGTTATTTACTTCGAATATTTTATACGGAGAAGGCGTGCACGTGTGGCGCGTGGAACACCAATCCCTGCATTCTCCTTGATGCGTGGGTAATATAACAAATGGTCTATTGTGCATAAATCTTTCCAAAAAGGGCTCGGCTGGCCGGTTACATTTTTAATGTTCGTGCGCATGGCGCGTGATTTGCTCGCTTTCTGAAGCGAAGAACGTGCGCGTGCTGGGCTCAGGACTTGTCAATATTGGAATGGCGTATATCCCCACTCAAGCCACAGACAGCAACAACTTACAACAACCGACAGCGACTAACCTCGAGCAGCGCAACATGCACGCGGAGGTATCTTTGGCAGGCTTGCGGTTACTCGATCTTGAACCGAGAGATTGCAAGCCTGCCAAAGATACCTTCGTGCGCATACTGCACGCGCTGCTTGAGGTTGGTCGCTGTCGGCAGTTGCTGTCTGTCGCTCACGTGAGACTATGGCATTGCAAAATTTAGACTTCAGAGAAAACAACAACAACAACAATACTTTCCGCTTTTAAAACGCGTACGTTTTGATAAAATAAGAACACGTACAAGTATCTTAATTTACAACATAAAGGGGACTTCAATAGCGCTTCTCCTGGAGCCTCTTTTGCTTTACTACGATTCTTGGAGAGAAAACAAATGCAAAACTCGAAGCACGCATATAACAAATATATATATATATAAATTATAAAATGTCGTCATGAAAAACTGCGAGGGCAAAGCTTCCAGACTCGCAAAGCAAGTCACAGGGATACTGGGTTCGATCCCCACCCCAGCCCGTTTCGATCTGGACGAGCGTCGTGCCAGCATGCGATCGTGTATCACTACTGCCTGATGCAGGTAAAAAGACCCAGACACCGGCTGAACATAGCGGAATCATCGGACGAAGGCTGACTCTTTCCGCTGCTACCGAAAATACACACAACACAGTTTTATGCAAAGTTAAGATCAACACAGGTGCTCGTATCGGATGTTTCTAACGGATCGATGTTTCATACCTCATAGCGTGGTCTCAGTTCCCTGTCGAGGATCACTTTGGTCCTGATTTCCCCGTCATCGGGTCGATGGAGAACTGGTCCGTGTCTCCGACGTTTCTGTCCCCGACTTTGAAATAGTACGACACCAGGCCATTGTCACCGTGGTCCTTGTCCACGGCTTCTACCGTCATTATTACGTCACCCGACTGCGTCTGGTTCTGTAAGATCACAGTCGTTCGAATATGAAGATGAAAATCATAGGTTATCATGTAATGAGAAGAAAGGATGCGGTAAGCTGTTATGCAGCAGAGATTCTCAATCTTTTCAATCCCGAGGAACCCTTATGTGCCAAGACCCATTGCCGTGGACATCGTCCTCGTCTCGGTATTGATGCAATAAAGCAGTACACAGAATCTTTTGCAGAGCTTGTAAACAGTAATACACAACGTTTGGTTATATCTACGGATTCACGGGATGGCTTAGACGAGCTAAAACAGTGCTTAAGCCGGGGAAAACTTTTTTACTTAGGGGAAGAGATGTTCGAGAAAATGTGGCAGCTCGGTGAACCCTTGGGGGTACTCTGGAGAACCTTCGCATCCCCAAGACACTGTAGATAGCATCCTAGACATGTACTCGAAATTGCGTAGTACATGATGAGAAAAATGAGTGCGATGTTAAAACAAAACAAAACATCCTCACTGATCAAATATACCGACACTGCAGCGAAATATTTTCTCCTCGGTCAGAAACTACTTGCTGGCCTAACCATGCAGGTGCACTGTACGACTATTAAGGGCAGTGCTTCGTTCCGCGATCCCATTAGGGCATCTTGGTTGAAAGAGACGATGAATTGGCGCGTACAGTTGAGGTTCTCTCAAACATTAATTGCGTATAGAAGCGCATAGATACAGTGGCATTTTACAACCCAAGCCTGTTTTTCAAAATGTTATTATGGTTGCTGTCGGCTTAAGGAAAGCAGGGCACGCCGAGCCCCGTGAACCTCATTATCATTCCGCACTGCGCAGCCAATGCAAATGCTGGATTACCCGATAAGAACGCAGGAGAACCAATTATGAAGTCGCGAATGTAATAAGTAACACTCTGCGTTTCTTACGTTGCCGATGATTATGGTGTGGACGTCAACTACACGAACTGACCTCGGGAATTTCGACAGTAGCGTTTGGAAGTGATGGCGTAACGAAGTGTGGTTGTTCAAGTTGATCTCAACCAACTTGATGAGAACGACGCAGCTGTCTGTGTTGGGACCTGTTCCGTTCCCGTCTCTGCTTCGAGACCAATGCGATATTCCTTGCGATAGCTTTCCAACTTTTTCACGGGGTACACTATGCCGGTCTTCGGATTGACCGCGAGCACACCTGAAAAAAAGAAAGAATATATTTTTTATGACACGTGAGTTTGGATACGATCCTTGTGAAAACAATTTATAGGTGGATTGCACACACACACAAAAAAAGCTTTCAAAAAATAAGAAAAAAGTTAAAAAGAAATAACCTTTCCCACCTGTCAATATACCAGTGTACAATTTTCCTTACTAAACTACATGTAATGTGATATAACATCTAGAATTATTACCGTAATATTATGATCTTCAAAACTACTCTCCATTAGTTGGCTTGCTTATTGAAGTGATAACCCCAACCTGAAACATAAATAAGCTGGAGATTATTTGATGTTAATTTTATGTAAAACCTGCGGTTGTTTTCAGATACAACCGCATGATCGTTTCTACATTTCACGGCAAGAGTTCTTCGTATTATTTCTGATTTCTCTGAAATCCCGTAGCTGCCCTATAGCTACATAAATATGGCTTCTCTATTGTGATCAAAAAGCCTTTCACCCACCATTTTCATTTCCAGCAACAATAGAGTAACGAATTTCGGCGTTAATTCCTTCATCAGCATCTGTGGCGAAAACCTGAACGATGCTCTGTGCAGATTCCAACGGACTGTTAGCAACAAATGACGCCTCGTAGGTTTTCTTTGAGAACACGGGCGGGCTATCATTGTCGTCGAGCAGAGTCAAATATACCTGAAAAAAAAAGGGTCCTTAAGAGCGGCCCATCTCGCATGCTACATATATTGTCACTGCAAAATTATTCTAAAATATGCAGTAGATTTAACGGAAGCGCAGCTAGGCCAGAAATATTCCTGCAAATCTACGCATCGCACGAAAAACAAAAGTTGATGTCGTATTGGTCACAGCCAGAGGACCTGTACCTAGAGATAGACTTAGTGTTGAGGATAAGTATTTGAGTAACTAACTTTTTTCTTAGTAAAGACGAGGCTTCAATCAGAAACTTTCTAGGCACTACCGAAAACTACTAAATAGGTGACGTTTTAAGACAATGCTGCGTTTCAATACATAAAAATAAAATATAATTAATACCTATGCTCTGGTAGTGGTAGTATAAGACAAAGGCTTTAAAAACGCGCAATCTTGACATCCGACGACAGTCACATGATAATGAAGCTTAAGGAGCGCATGCGCGCTCCTTAAAAGCTTCCAAAGTGACTAATTTAGCGGCTTTGAATTATACCCTTAAGTTTGCAATCAAAATTATGCATTTATTTTTGCTGATAAAGGAAGTTAATTGTACAAAAATACTTATCTGCTCTGTTTCTACCATGCGCTTTGCGCCTCCAAATAAGCTTGGCGCTGAACAACACGTCATCTATTTTTTGTTCTTTTTCTATGATGCGTTATAGTTTACGGAAGAGTATTGTGGCCAGCGTTTAGTGAAAATTTCTGTTTTTCTGATTCGATGAGGTTCAGTTTTACCAGTAAAAACAGGAGAGTGTTAGTTTGTATATGTATATATGTTTTAATCACAATAAAGAATCTCACATATTCCAAGAGAGACAACAATGCATACCAATTAGAGCGGTACACTCTAAAATTTAAATATAGCAGGCACAATAAGTGTGTACATGCGCAATGGCGACCAAAATGAAGTCTAGTTTCTGCTAGCGAGTAGTAAGAAGATATCTAAATCATGGTGTCTTTTTTACAGTACTAATTAACTGCTTTCTCACCGGAACTGAGACTGAACGTACGGGTGCTTTTGTCGTGACCCATGTCAGAAGCCACTACTTGGAGAGTGATAGCTGTGGTGACCTCTCTATCAAGGTCTGCCATTCTAGCCACCCTAATTTCACCCTGGAAAAGAAACATACACAAATTTTCATAAGTACTGTTAATTGTATATCAATATTGCCCAAACTTGGTGTTACTACAGTACACAGCTAATGTTAATTAGTAATTAATCTTTTTTTTCGCAATTTTGTCTCATCAAGGTTGTGTTGCTGTGTCAGTCTTTAGTCAAGCATTTTCCTATGTTTTGCCGGCCTTGCTTAGCTAATGTCTATCCATGTTAAAGTAGGGAGAAGGAACAGGGCATGTCTCGCTACGAGAAGATGGACACGCATACAACAATCATTATTTGAAAGAAAAACAAACAATCTTCTGTTCTACTGTTTGTAGCAGTAATTGGTGCTCCATTTCGAAAGATAGGTAACATATCCACGTGCTTGCTCTGACGCAAAGAGTAGCAGTTTAACGAGAGCGCTCGCCTGCAGTACTACCCCAAGTGAGATTAATACACAATTAACATGACATGTTCTTAATTCGACCTCTAGTATGATAAAAGAGCACCACAATACGTGTTTTGTGTGTTGATAACCGTATGCATGTTTATTATAAACAGTTTATTCTTTGGAGCAAAAATAGTATCAATGATAGATACACTTCTGGTTCGTCTGGTTGTTACGACACCTATGCCGAAATAACTACCCTTAGCTTAGAAAAGCCACATACCTTGTCATTTATGTTGAAGTCTGTATTCTTTTCACCGATTAGTGAGTAAAAGACGAAACCAAACTCGCCAGCATCAATATCCTTTGCCTCCACCTTAGTGACAAACGTGCCTTGTGGTGCATTTTCTTGAACTGAAGCGTGGTAAGCTCTCTGCAAAAGGTAATTTGAATATGCAACTGTTTCCTGCATTTTTTAGCATTTTATGCAGGAACATTGTTTTAGACACGTAATTAGTAATTAAACTGTCATATATCTTGGAATTATAAATCACATCTCGTACACTACACACAAAACCGTGCTTTCTGATAAAAATAAATGTTACCGAAGCAGAGTTAAAGCAAAACATAATATTCATTAAAAAGTACAATAAAAATGCGAGTGAACTATAAAATTTCAATACAAATGCCAAACAACTAAAAATAATACTTATAAAATTATTTTATTTTATGACACCTCGGTTAATAGCTGGGTTCTTATGGTAACGAAAAAAGTGTCAATCCCTCTTGTGAAGAAAAAAGTTCAGAGGCTAGGCGAGCGAACGGTTTGCGAAGTTACGTATAACAGTGCTGCTCGTGCACATTGGTAAAAAACACCTCTATACCTGCGAGAATATAGGGTCGTTGTCATTGATGTTGACAACATTCGCTGTGACCAACGCTGCTGCTGACAACTGTGGAATTCCCGTGTCTCGGACGACGACAGCAAACCTCAGCTCTTGGACTTGCTCATAGTCTACCCTATCTTTGATTGTCACCACACCTGAAGACAGAAGCACGCATAAACTATACATATGTGAAATCATAGGGGCAATGTCGTAGATCGCCGATTGTATGTTTGAAACGCAGTAAGTCAATAGCCTTCATTTAAAAATTGACTGTGTCTTTGGCACATCCCAAAGGTATTCCATTTATAAGGCCTCTTCGCGCTCTTGCTTTAGCGGGCGCACTAAGGAAGCCGCTGAAAGGCATATTCTGGGGGTTTTGTAAATGTATAAAGTCGCCAGTGTCACCTGACGCCTGAGTGTCACGTGAAGCGATTTCACGATGTTACGTGGCGTCATGGTGTCACCATAACTTCACGGTGTCTGACGTCACGGCGTTGTTAGGCAGTCACCTGATGCCACAGTGTGACGTGACGTCATAGCATCACATGACGTCTCCGAGGACTTACAAATGTTACGTATTTAGCCTTTGGGTTGGCATCACACTGGCACGTGACATTGCGATGTTATCGAGGCTGGTCCTATAAATACGATGCGTATAAAACAGAACAAAAAAGAAAGAAGGTTACAACTCTTACCCGAGAGCTTGTCGATAGAAAAGTAACGATTCTCAGGCTCGATGGAGTAACTGGCGATATTAGAATCTGGGTCGGTGGCCACAAAGGAGGCAACCACGCTCCCGATGGGTTGTTCCTCCATGACGCTGATCGACAGCTCCGGGTGGTCGGGGCTCCACGGGGGCGGGAAAGATGGCGGGAAGTCGTTCAGGTCCACGATGGTTACCACCAAAGTGCCTGCACATAACACATGTGGGGTAGGTTGATCAATTAATGTGAAGCTAAAGCAAGTTCTGCAGCGCCTTAATTACATCCACCCTTTGAGGTGGAGGTCATAATTATTAGCTTTCAAATTTATCCAGATAGCCACGTTTGTCAATGCCTGGTCTTATAGTCTTTTATTTGGATATATTAACGTTAGTCATTTACCGGTTCATTCACATGCTAATCTGAATTTGTGCATCTTTCGCAACAAACGTCCCATAGCAGAGGTCATCAATATTGAACTTGGGGCAGGGCGAAGAGGAAATCCAAATGAAGGGGAAGCAGAGTGAAGGTGTGGTTTCACTCTCACAGTTACCCTTTCATTATCGGTAATTGCACGAGCGCAATTTCGCCATGTATTACGACACAGTATAACTTGTTTTAACTGAATATTAATTGGGGTGCATCGCAACAGTGTGAGTGAATAAGTAATCCATCGCAGCAAGCGCGAAGGAAAGTGGCTCACCGAAACCGGTTTGCGCTGGAATGGCGCTCACATCCGTTACGACAGTCGTGAGCATGACCACAGCAGCGGCGTCTCGGTTTAGACGGGAGGCCACTCGTACTTCTCCCGTGTCTGCGTCTACGTCAAAGAAACCCTTCAAAAGAAAAGAAAGAAAAGAGAAAAAAGGTTGACGTTTCCATTAGACTAAATATTACGCTTCAGACACTTGGCATAAGGCCCCTGAATGAGAAAGGTAGCGATATTTCCGTTCTCTTCGACGCGCACATTTTTTATTTATATCTTTGCTTTTTCGCAGTCGCCACTGCCATAGTAGTCCACCCAAAGACAGGTACTAAGAGCCGTGACGTGGTACTTCTGGTGTTTCTTGATTGGGGCTCGTAGCCTTCAAGGATGTCCTTACTTTTCCTTATAGATGGGTTTTAACATGGACAGATTGTGGTTCATTCCACATCTATTGATTCATGAATTTCGTTTTCGCGAACAGCTTTAAAATTTTGGAGATAGTTCAAAGGTGTGAACCCATTATAAACGAGTGAATGTGAAGTGATGAGGTCAACCTTGTAAGCTTGCATGGACCCATTGACGTTCCTTCCATCTTTGGCAATGGCTGTGATGGGCTCTGCGATGCCATACTTGAGGAACTCTCTTGAGCTTGCATCAGGATCTTTGGCCATCAGTACATAGAAGCCATGTCCAATCTGAGCACCTGCAAGAGGACCACGGCTTACCTACAAACAGAGGTTGTTGTAAGGGCGCCTCAAATAAAGGCTGCCATCTCTTAATTTGCGTCTGGACATTCCAGAATACCAAGTCTGGTTAAGAGTTGGAACACAACAAGCTCGATTAAAACATTACAACTTTCAATTCCTGCGGGTTTCAATCCTATCGATTCTTAAAAGTATATTAGATATGCTGTTTTATATTTTCTAAAAATACCTGAAACATAAAAAAAACTTGTAATTTTAATGAAGAAGTTGGAATGTACGTAACATCCACTGTGCTTTTCTGTGCTGCGCCTTTACTAAAAAAAAAAAAAGAATAAAGAGTTATCCGGAACAGTTCCAAGTCAATTCACTTTGTTACATTTTCTTCCAAAAACAATTTCAACAATCAGGAAAAAAGAGAAGAAACCTTTGGTGATTTAAGGCAACGTAGTTCCAGAACCCCAAACAAAAAGTCGCCCCTTTCCTCAATCACGGGAAAACCAGTGGCAGCACAGAATGTGATGCAGCGTCGAGCCCGATGCGATAGCAGCGCAACCGTTTTTGTCGCTGCGGTACCTCTGGCAGCGAGACATCCAGGAACGGAAGGATCAGGGTACCTGCATGTCTGTTTGTCTCAGGATGAATGCATCATTTGTTTCACTCAGTGGGCCAGCGCGTGACACGCTGGCGCACTCAGTGCGTGACTTGTGCGGTAAAATGGCGCCTAACCGTTAGCCAACGTTACGCGCTCAAGCGGGGTCATACCAGTTTGCGCGCACTCCTAAAGACATAAAAAATAAAATAAAAGAATTGGGTGGAAAATTCTATATTTCACCACTCAAGCAAAAACGCGTGTTTATATGAAGGCACTCTAAGAGGGGTGAAAGAGTCACACCGCGCTGCGGCTTCTCCTAAACAGTCCTATCAAAAAAAAAAAAAAAAAAAAAACGCACGCAAAGTTTTTGAGACTAGAAGCTCCGCCTTCAGGGCGAGCTCGCTGGCTTCCGCAGTGCTTTGTTGAGCGTGCCTGCCCGTTCACACTTGTGTTAGCAAGGGCAGAAAGCTTGCGCTGAAGGCGGAGCTATATAGCTAGATATAAAGCAAATGAATTGCTGATGAACACCGTTTTGATAATAACTGCTGATTGGACTTGAATTATGCGTGCTGTCTGCCTGTTCAAATGTCAGTCTCAAAAACAACAACGTTTTATGTGTACGCGAACCAGTATGTGAATCACTGGACAAAATCGTTTTGTAGAAAGGGCCCCTCTATACAGAACGAGATCAGACAAAAAATTTCAGATCAAACCTTCAGACACTTGCGTCCTCTGGGTGGTAGGTTGAAAGTACGGCATCTTGTCATTGCTGTTTAGAATGTTAACACTAAGAGTCGTGGTTCCTGTCTTCTCCGGAACTCCTCCGTCCACAGCAATGACCTGTTTGAGTCACAGTTGTGAAAAATAAAAAATAATTACAATTCAGCATTTCTAAGAATACACATGCAAAAGAAATTTGTGGTAAAGCGATCAGAAGCTCATATTTACCTCCATAACATAGTAACTCCGTCTGTCATAGTCCAGTTTGCTTGTTGGAGAGAGAGAGACGACACCAGTGCTGCCATCGATCACAAAATCATCAAATGCTCCTTTCTGAATTCGGTACGTCACCAGAGCGTTTGCACCAGTGTCGGCGTCGTGAGCCGATACCTGTTCAACCAAAGTTCCTGGAAACAGACAAGACATTGGATTGTGCTTTTTTTCGATTGAAATACTGCAGTGATATAACGAGAAGCCAATACTAAAGAAAAACAATTTAGTCATGAAATATTGCATACCTGGAGGGGATGCTTCCGGAACCGAAGAAAAATATCCCTTCTTTTGAAAGATTGGACTGTTGTTGTTAGCATCCTAATTATCGAAGCGAAAAACAAAACAAACAAAAAACAATAGTAAATTTAAAGAAAATAATATTAAACGAGCGAATCTTACCCTGACGGTAATTTTGACCACTGCTGTGTCGATACCCGACCCACTGTCGGAGGCTTGGACAGAGAGGGTGATTCTGTATAAAGCAGGAAAAAGATGGCTTTACTACCAAAATTACTCGAGAAGCAGTAAGAGAATGTTTTAGTAAATGTACTCAAATTTCTGTTACGATAAACGTTCTAGCGGATTCACGAAAAGATATCTACAGCTGGCCAACTTACAGGTCCGTTCTCAGGAGAGACACATCCAGTCCTTGCCGGCTTGTCACAGTAATGTCGCCCGTTTGGGAGTTGATTGTGAATAAATTGTAACTATTTCCGGAGACAATACTGTATTTCACGGTGGATGTCACATCCGGATCTCTAGCCTATGAAACACAAAGAACAAAATAAAAGGATAAGATGGCAAAAAAAAAAATACAAATAATATCTGTCGTATTTTAGAGCGCAGCTCTTAGGCGCCCGTTTCCGGCTTGAGCGGCGTCGCCGTCGCCGTCGGCGTAACCTCGCGGTGCATGATGGGTAAATTTTCCCGCTAAATTTAGCGGAAATTTTTCCCGCTAAATTTAGCGGAAAATTTTCCCCGCTAAATCTAGCGGAAAATTTTCCCCGCTAAATCTGGCGGGAAATTTTCCCCGCTAAATCTAGCGGGAAAATTTTCCCCGCTAAATCTAGCGGGAAATTTTCCCCACTAAATCTAGCGGAAAATTTTTCCCGCTAAATCTAGGGGAACATTTTACCCGCTAAATCTAGCGGAAAATTTTCCTCGCTAAATCTAGCGGGAAATTTTCCCCGCTAAATCTAGCGGGAAATTTTCCCCGCTAAATCTAGCGGAAAATTTTCCCCGCTATATCTAGCGGGAAATTTTCCCCGCTAAATTTAGCGGAATATTTTCCCCGCTAAATTTAGCGGGGAAAATTCCCCCCTCCTCGAGGTCACGTGACCCCTAGGCCACGTGACCCCCCTCCGATTGCCTTCCTCCTCCCTCCTCAAGAGCTGCGCTCTAATTCGGCGTTACAGGGAGTTGTAAACGGCTTTCACTTTTTTTTCTACGTGTTCTATCATCGCTGCACCATTCATGTGTACAGAACAGGCCCAGTGACAGGCTTGGGATGCTGTTCGGTTGGTCCCATCAGCTCGTATAGCAACGGCTGCGTCCAGACGTAAGGCGAAACGAAGTGTGCGGAGCGCAAGTTCGTCTGCTATTTTTTTTGCAGGGGAGGGTGGGGGGGGGGCGGTTGTAGTGACGTCAGAACGACGCCGAGCTCCGATTGGCACTGATTGAAGAATAGTGGGTAGACCTGCAAGGCTGCTCGCTTTGAGCTCCACCCACTATCCTTCGATCAGAGCCAATCAGAGCTCGGCGTCTTCCTGACGTCACCACGGTCCCTGCAAAAAGAACTTGCGTATTCGCATAGGCGCTGGTTTCGCGAATATATCCAGTCACAGACAGCTCATGAAACGCGGGGCGTGCCGAGCCCCAATCTTCTCAGTTCATAGAACCGCAGCCAATGAAATTGCAGCTATTCGCTAGTATTGAATGCCGATGAACGAATCGCGGTGCAAGTAGGCGTGTGATTCTCATAATACACGCGCCGCCCACGTTTCTTAGGCTCACAGTGACCCTAGGAACCTTGCTCGCAACGAGTGCATGCAGTATATTACACTGGTGCCCTATCTGGGACTTTTACAACCTCTCGTATACTAACAACGCGTTGTACTTTGAACAAGTTCTGGAACAGGGGGGACGAATCAGCCGACCTATTGAGGTGCGTACATAAATCACTGTACTGCCAGTAATTACCTGAACTCTAAGAGGAGGATCAAATCGAACATCGCCCTCGTCGATGACGGCGGAGTAGAGATGCTGTTCGAACACCGGAGGGTTGTCATTCGCGTCTTTGAGCATGATGGTTAGAGGCACGACCGCACTCTGACCCCTTCCTCTGTCGTCTGTCGCTTGGTAAGACAGGAAGTAGGAAGATCTCGCCTCGAAGTCCAGACAGTTTCCCCTTCCGGGGGTCTCACAAGGGGCGACGGTCACCACACCCGAGGTTGGATTGACGTAGAACCTGGAGAATGGAAGAAACAAACAATTAGGGTGTGCCTAAAACTCGAGTCGGCGTTATTGAATGCTGCAACGTTAAGCTGGACGGGGGAGGGGGGGGGGGGCTTTGTTAATGTAAAATAGTGAAAGCACCAAAGATAAGTTGGAGGAAAAAATGGGACAGAAAGGACAGAAGAGGAAGAGTACTAACTGATCGAGAAATACTAAGAGAAAAAAAATAAGGGTGATTTTGGGAAAAGAAAGGAAAGATTTGACATCATAAAATTAAGTCGACCGTAGTGCCTTTTTATTTGAAGACGGGAAGTCTCTTGTAGAAACGCCTCTGTTGCTATTAAAATTTCCCTCATCATTTACTATTTTTCGGTAAAAAATATTTTAAACTACATTCCTTTTTTGTTACAAAAGAAAACGGTTATACGACATTTTGTAGTGATGATAAAGCAATTAATGCGAAGGTTTGTCTTTTGTCCCCCTTGTTCCCCTTCTCCAGGGATTATCTTCGTCACCTTGAAGTGTCGTGGTTAATATTTTATTTTGTAAACACACTGTTTTGTTTACATTATCATACAATTGTACCGATCCAAAGCAAACACATCTATACTCGTTTTCACCTCAAGAACCATAGGAAAAATATGCCCAGTTCCTCGCAGAGCGTTACTAATTTCCCCTAGGGAAATTTCTCCCTATGGGGAGAATTAAGGTATATGTAGGTGCATTTTAGATTAGATCGATGTTATTTTATCAAGACGTACACACGTTTCAGACGCCAAAAACATCGCTCCTTCCTCCGACAACCAAATCTCGTAAGAACTACTTCGCGCCGCGTATGAACGACGCGCCAAACTTGCCCTATTTCTTTGGGTGAAAACGAGTATAGTTGTGTCAACAAATACACTTACATGGCCTAAAAGAAAAAAAAAATACTGACAGACTTTTTGGGGCTACATAAAATGACCTTTAAGAAAACGTAAATTGCCATCATTAATGTCATTAAGGATAATTATATAAGTAAGATTTAAAACACCAGGATGATCTTACTTTTCAGCGCCGTTTCCGAGCAAAGAGTACATAAGACCACCTTCTCCTTGAGGACCAGTGTCTCTATCCGTGGCCTGAGATTAAAAGGAGTCCGTCTTGTTAATTGAATCCACAAATCTACAAAGTTTCGCTACAACGAGGCAGACAATCAGCTTACGGCGATGGTTGTGACAACACTCCCAGGAGAAGCATCTTCGACGACAGAAGCGGAGTAGCTTTCATGCTCGAAGACCGGGGCATTATCGTTGATGTCTTGAACATTGACTGTCAAAGTAGCCGTGCTAGAGAGCTTGGGATTTGTGAACGCTTCTTCGGCGACAACCTAGAACGAAAAGAAACAACGCTGGCCACTGAACAACAAGAAGTTTTCATTTCAACAACCCCCTCTTAAAGATGGTAAAATATATTGAAAAGCAACAAAATTCGTAGAAGGCAGACGAGTGGTCGTTCTCATGGTTGACTCTTTCTGGAACAATCCCGCACTACAGTTTTGTATTTGCTGAGCAGTCCCATTTTTTATACATGCTTGTATAAAGTGGGCAGTTGACATAGTATTTAATTTGAAAAAAAAACGCTTACTTTTATTGGAATTTATTTATGCTTAGAAGTTAGAATGCATGATTAAATCATTCTGGCCGGTTTGTCACAATGACATGACAATCAAAAATATTTGTTTTAAAACCAGCTGGGAGCCTGCAAAAGAAACAACCTGTGACAAAAAAGGCAAGCTAGAAAAAAAAGTAACGATTCACTTTTCAAATTCATAGTAGGACACTAACTACAAAGAACAAGCCGGATCAGAACAAAAGCTGATCTGCAGAGCTAAAGTCGGCCGCACTCTGATTTTATTCGGTAGCTATATAACTAAAGCCAAATCTAGCCCTCATAAAAAAAAATGGTTGTAGTTTTGTTTGATTTTGAGGTGGCACTATATGTTCCATTTGGTTTGTGAAACTATCGCCGGAAGACCTTCGTGCAGTCAAAAGTTGCAAATAAAATGAAACTTCTGTCATACGAGCTGAGAGCAGCTTACGTCAAGGTTAAAATGTGTTGTTGTGGACCATGTGGCCGTTAGAATCAGCAAGAAAGACTAAGAAAAACAAAAGAATTACTTGATGTTATCGTTTCTTCCTTTCGTGGATTTGTAATTTAAAAAACACAGATAGCGATTTATTCCACTTGGATATAAACAAGGTTTAACTCCGTACAGGTAAAGAAAGAAAAAGAAAATGCTTCGTTTTGTGAACGAGTTTCTTCTGCAGCGAAGTGTTTCCGCACCGTTGAAATAAGCTGTGTGGACATGCACTTTGCTTGACCCATTGTTTCCTATAGGTTGTACGTAAAATCACCTGAGCCGACAAAGCAAGCCGAAGCCGAGGAATCCACACTATTGACACGGAACACAAATAAGGCTTCGAACCAACAATGCCAACATCCCCTAGATAAGAACGCGAAGAAGGCCACTCTAGGCAACGCTGCTAGATTAGCTCAGTTGCGGAACTATCCACAGAGGCTGCTTGCATGAGCATCACCCCCATCTCCACCCACTGCCCGTTTCCCGTCGTTCCACGCGCCACAGTTTTTTGGGGGACGGCCGCTACGGTCACTGGAAGGTATTACTAAGAATACGCATACTGTTTCGAACAACGTTGGTTTCAAAGCACAGCGTCTATATGGCGTTTTACCGTGCTCTATCGAAGACAGTTTTGAAATGAAAATCTAGATGGCGTTTTAGACGAAGGGGAGGTTAGGTGAGGTGGACTGAAGGGAGTGAGGGGGGATATCCCCCTCTGCGGGAATTCCACAACTGGGGTAATCTAGTAACGTTGACTCTTGGGCACAAATTAGAGAATAGTGCTGCGTGAGCGTTGGCTGGAACTCGTTTTCCATTCTTGAACGCAATCTCATAGGGTTAGAGGCTGCTTCGTTGAAAAAAAGAAAAAGAAGATCCATTGGTGAATCCTTAGGAAATGCGTTGGCATGGGAAGACAATGGCGCTATTTTCCCAGGATCCAGTGACTTTAGGCGGTACTGAGTGTGTTCTACTATCAGATAACGCCGTACGCTGCCGCGCGTCTGCCCGCACGACCAGCAGATGGTGGGGACGCCAGACGCCAGAGACACACCGGACGTCACGATAGGGAGATATTAGGCTTGCGAACGTGTTCAAGCGAGCAGCCAAGCCAATCCACTTGTAATGGCGGGTGCCTGTGGGCGGGGCCCCGCCCATTACTACTGAATTGGGCGGGGCCTAGGTGCCGCCCACAGGACGGCACCTAGAGCGGGTGGTGAACTCCACTGAAAATTGCGCCTAGCTTGGTATATATAATGCACAAAATGTTTTTTTTCCACAAACATTAAGCAAACAAAAACAAAAAAAAACTTGTTCCATTTAAAATTTTTTAAACTACTTTTTTATTTCAGTGTTTTTTTAAGCCTAATTCCAGACGCAGCTGATGCCACCAAGTAACCAATCAACCCGCGTCAGAAGCGCATGACCATTTGGCCTTTTCTATTTATGATTGGTTCAGTGATGATAGAACGCGTATAGAAACATGACGAACACCATGATGGTGCGCTTTTGACACTGTCTGATTGGTCCCATCAGCTCGTAGCGTCGGCTGTGTCTGTACTTAAGCTGGAACAAGGTATAGTGTAATCCGCAACTTCTAAGGCTTTGACCTCACGTTCGTGCATGGATTTCACACTCCTGCAAATCAGGGTCAACTGAAGCACAATTTCGATTTTAATCTCAACCCGATGGCTGAAACTCCTGGCAAAGTAAAGCAGGGGGAGGAGGGGGTCTTTGTATTTAGAGGTAATAGAAGTAAGGTTTTTTATACTTTACCTTGGTTACTCTTTACATGGATGTGCAGTGTTCGCCAAACGTTTACGGAGCGCGCAAACGGTGTCTTATCTAATGAGAGCGCTATCCTGGCGGCAAGAGGAATCGCTCCATGACGTAGCGCTCAGTGAAACAGTCCGAGCTGAGAAGGCAGCTGGCTCAAGGCCGAAACCGCGGCTGGAAACAAAAATGCCGACCGATGGGGCGACCTATATGCTTTCCGCCGGCCCCTCTCACGGTGCTGCGCAACACGTAGCTGCCAAAATCGTCTGTTATTGGATGGTTCATTTATTGGGAATGCTATGCCTATCGATTGAGCCGTTCAATTACTGACTATTTTGACAGCCACCTAATCGTCTTTGTGTGAGCAAGTGTCCATAAGGGTATACAGGTTGCTTGCTCACCAAAATTGCTGCTGTGTTCATGGTCCAGCAGCAAGTTTGACCTTGAGCAAGCCCTGCTCGGGCATGTTCCACTGAGCGCTACGTCATGGAGCAGTTCTTCGGCTGCCGCCAGGATGGCGCTCTCACGTGATAAGACACTCTCTGGGTGCTCCGTCCAGACGCTTTTTTAGCCGCTATGCGTGGGCGCAGCCAAAAATAACCTTCACTTTTTGTTTTCTTTCATTTCATTTGCTTCATCTCATTATCGTTGTCGCGCGAGAGCTTATTGACCCTTTAGACGCCATAGTGTTCTCGTCCCCAGCGCAGTCTTTGTATGAATTCGTCATAAGTGATTTCAGTGGTGGAGCATCTCGGTGAGACAAGAGAAGGTCAGTTATGGCGGCTGTCTTCTGGCGCGCGGTAAAAGGGGATATAAGTTTGGCGAGCACTGTCCATACTTTCCATAAAAAAAAAAGAGAAAAAAAAAGATGCGCTTCTTACCAACAGGATGAACTTTCTCTGGTTGGGGTTTTCGTAATCCAAAGGCCCCTTGATTATCCGGATGCTGACAGACGTCGAGCCAGTGGCGATGGTCGGTTCCACGGCGAACATACCAGAGGCGTCCATCAGACCAATGTTGAAAACGGAATTGGAACCCTGCGAAACGAGGGCACGTATTCGTCGACTTTGTTCCGACCACAAAGCGCGTCGGCCATTTGTCTCTCTCCTTCCAAAACCTCTCTGTATTTATTTTGCGGCGTAATAAACACCACCTCAGAATATTCAAGGCCCGCGAACAGCCTCCTCCACCTCCACGTAACGCCATCACCAACTCGGCCATCGGGCCCGAGCCCGACGCCGGGAGTCCTTCGACGTTTTGATTGGGCACGGAGTCCCAGCCGAACTCTGACGCAGTATTCGTGTCCAATCCGTGTCTGCGCTCGACCTCACTGTGATGATGTCGAAATGCTAGTGCACGGGCTTCGATTATTCTGGGTGGTGTTAGTAGTATATATTCCTTGAGAATCGAATTCTGAATCGTTAGGTATTACGAGAGTTTGTTTGTAGCTAATAAGCCATTAGGAAACACTTAACTTTCAAGGACGACTGTTAGTCGCCTACCGCAAAACACGTTCCTGACGAGAGTGACTCGTTCTTGCTTGCCGAACGAGACAATAGGCGATTTAGTAGAGTCAGGCTCGTTCGGTGGCCAGGTTCGTGAATGGAGTCGAGCGATAGGGCGGCGTTTTGGTCCTCGTGGAAAAGATTAGTTTCAACTCTGATAAATACAGTAGCTGTAAAGACCTGCAGCCACTGCAAAAACCGTATCTATAAAAGTTTTTTTTTCATCCTTCTTCCTGGAGGTGCGATTGAACAAGTAAACACACAGTGGAATTCTCGACTCTGACGACCACATACATACACCTGGAAGCAATGGATGCGTAGCAACAGTCACACATATTTTGTTCGTTTAATTATTTCCACTGCTAGTATTGTCCTAGGAGTCTTCGCGGGTCTACCTTTCTTTCTTGGGTTGTATCACCGAGATCAGCCTGCGCAACCTGTTTTCATCTACCAGGACGACGTAAAGCCCGACAAAACTGGGCCCGAGAACCAAGCCGTGACAAAAGGGGGCGCTACGCACAAGCGATTCTCGCCTTCCGCCTTCTCGGCTGAGAGATTACGTGAGACTTTGCGAGCGGATCGCTACCAGGTCACCTCGCTCCGTCTAGCCCAGTGTGATATGCGAAGAGATGCAGCACGTGGAACATGACGCAATCGGAAAAGTTGAATGCACGTTAACCTCGTTCGTGTACGCATCTCTCTTTTCCCGAGTTTATTGGCGTTTTGAGTTTTAGAGTGGTACACGGCCTGTGGGTCATGTCCGAACATCTTGGTTTACACATTGCATATCATAATGTGGGAGAGACAAACCTTTCTTTTATCTTATGAAATTAGCCGGATAAGTTCGCCTTCGATATCTACCAGTATATTTTTGGGTAAATGTCGGGAATGATTTTTTGTTTTTGTGAATTAGCATGTATTGTTAGGCACGCTATACTACGCCTCACCCTACGATGGACTAAAGGCAAAAGCTACGGACCGCCAGATCCAATCACGAGCCATTTAGAAATTGTGTGCCATTTCGTTTCGATACACGTATCGGTGCCCGCGTCTCGGATCACTGATAGGGACGGGCGGACAGTGGTTCGAATCAAATAGCAGTGAGTGACTGAACAACTTTACAGTGAAAAAAAAAGCCACGACGTACAGGCTCTTTGCAGTGTCGAAGCTATAGAAATGATGCAGCGCTTTTGGGTTCGGAGCATTATTCGTCCACCCCTAATCAATGCTAAGTATGCCATAGTTTAGCGTGGGACATGATTGGACCTGGCAGCCCGTGGCTTTGGCCTTTAGTAGGGTGAGACAAGGTATACACGTCGCTGCCTTGACCAAGCAAAGGATAACCAGCTATAAAATAATAATAAAAAGAACATTTGAAATTTAGTAAATATGACAATAGACCCTTTTCGAAGCCCCATCAAGCAACATTGGCGGTCGCCATTTTTGGGGCCACGAAGCGTGTGATTGGGTCCGAGTCCTCACCGAACGCTGACGTAACCCTCGTGTCCAATGCGAGCTGAGCCGAGTTCGCGCCGAAGTACGTGCCCAGACGATGGCAGACTCTGATAATTACCGAAGCAGCCTCTAGAGGGCGCGCCCTTTTGAAAAGGGTCAATTCTAACTGGAAAGTACTTACGCAAACAATATACAAATATGCCGATATGTAAAAAAAGAAAGAGTTAGCAAAAATGTTATAGAATACTTCGACAATCATTGCATGTATCTTTTTGTTCTATTTGAACGACTATAGATTTTTATTTCAATTTCTCCGGGATCGATAAAAATAGTGACGAAATATTCGTTTATGTGTCGCTTTTTATGAAATTACTCTGCAAACAAAAATAGCGTCAAATTAAACTCACCATTAAAAAAACAAAACGCAATAATTTAAGGAGTATCAAAACTGTCGGATGTTGGGCCGGCAGTACATAAACCCCGGTATTAGTTTTGAAACTTATATTTACTTCGCTACGCCCATTGAGGTCTCGTGGACATAGATGCATTGATCTCGTGTTTGTCCAGGAGAAAGAGAGAGAGAGAGAGAGAGAGAGAGAGGAAGTTGTTTCTCGCCTGCCTGAGACAAAACAGGCCTACCCACTACCGAGCTTGGATGGATAAGATTGTGCCGGGAGTCGGGTAAGGGTTAATAATTGAAGCTTCCTTACGGCGTCCGTGTCCTGAACAAAGATGTCGAGGTTCGGCAGGGGACTGCCAACGGGGATGTTCTCGTTGACGTTCACGCTGTAACTGGGGCTGCTGAACGTGGGCGCCTCGTCGTTCACGTCTCGGACGGTAATCGCCAGTGCTGCGACCGTCGAGGAGCCTGGTAAATCGAGGATGGTGTCTCCGTCCATCTCGGACGCCTGGAGGGAGGTGAAAGAAACAGAGAGGTCGTCATTGGAGCACGTGGGATCAACCTCTGTAACATGCCGCCGTGACATTGTTTCTGCGGGATCACGCAAACAACTTGGCCATCGAAACAGCACGCAGGGCTCGTGTGCACGCTCATGTTCATCACGTAAAATAAACAAATAAACAGAGGCTCTCGTATACGATGTAAGACACGTATGAATACAAGCGCACTCACCAAGGCGAACACAAGTGCTGATCTTGCCTTAGTTTTGCTGGGAACGTACTTAGGCCTTGTCATTATTAAATTAGCATGAAATGCAAACGACGGTAACAAAAGGAAAACACCTTAATGCTTTTTTATGTGGAATTCCCATTGGTGGATTTGGAGTGATCTAAAAGCGCTCTATGCATGCTTGCGCCCTTAGTGCGGTAGATACGAGCGCGCGCTTGCATGCTCAAGGAGATACCAACGAAAAATCGCTCTGACACCACACCAAATACACACCCAGGTGTATTTGCACATTTTATACTTTATACATAAAGTATAAAGTGTTATACTTTCTGTCATTTGAGCTTATTTGGAAAAGTCTCAAAATGTTGTATTTCTCCTGCTTATGATCCTGATTTTTGCTTGTGCTATGCTTAGGTGCTTCTTATACAATCTTGTGCGCAGCAAGGACGAGGACAAAAGAAGAGAACAGGCACAACAAGGCGCAAGGTGCAAGGCGCAAGGTGCTTAGGTGCTCAGTTGTTGCTCTTATTCGAAAATTTTCTTCAACGGTTGTATTTCTTCTGATTATGCATATAGATTTTGTGTTTGTTAAACATTATGTGCAGTTGTTCTTATTTGGAACATCTCAGAATGTTGTATATCTTCTCCCCCCCCCCCCCATCCCCCGGATTACGCAATGTCCGTTACGAGAGGACCTGTATGGTATTTAAATAAATAAATAAATAATCAGCCCTCACCCACCTTTACTTTTACCGTGACGACGCCGTTGGACGACCCCAACTTCTCTTTGTCCAGCAAGCTCGCAGTTGTTAGGACGCCCGTGTTTTTGTTAATTGCGAAGAAGTTCTCAGGATCTAGAAACGGGAGAGGGTGATATCAATGACGTCGACACGGCCGACAGACCAAAGCAGCGGTACAGCTTACTTGTAACCAATGAGTAGTGAATTTTTCTTGGGATTCCACGGTCCCCGTCCGTAGCTTTCACGGTCATGACATAAGTTCCCTGTAATACGGGAGACACGCACCACGAAGATGATCATAACTCATAAAGTTCTCTATAATATATGTAAAGAAAAGAGGTGTCTAATATTTACCACGGGCACATCTTCGCTGACCACTGAAGACATGGATCCGAGGAAAACTGGCGGTCGATTTTGGACATCGGTCACTTTGACAACGACGGTTGTTGTGGTGTTAAACATTCCGTCCTAAGAAAAAAAATACATGAACCAGGCGCTATATCGAAGATCTGCCAAGCGCCTTCAGTAGAAAAACGCAAAACAAAAACTATCCCAGAAGATATAATAGAAAAATAATCCAGGTATTAGACAAACTGTAAAAGCGTGTTTATAACAAGAAAAAAGGGTACACGAAAGAAAAAGGAAAGCAAGACAAACAATGGCAGGAACGCCCTTATTTGGTTTAGTTATTATTCGTACGTGGTTAAAGCTTGAAATTAGAAGAAACAAGGAAAGAGAGAGAGAGAGAGAGAGAGAGAAATGACTTTATTGAGGGTCAGATAAAGACCCTAAAGGAAAAAAGATGTGCTCGAAAATAATTGTAGCTGCAAGCGGATTGATGTCCAAAGCTTGGTATCGGCCAATAACCCTTAAATAACCAATATTGGTATTGAGTACGCTGAACAAGATCAGCGTCGGCAGTAATATTTGTGGAGGTGCTTTTTAATCTCGGCAATAAGAAACAAGACGAACTCACATCAGCAGAAAGTTTCACTTGATATACAGAGCGAATCCCGTAATCCAACGGTTTTCGCAGAACCAGCGACGCGCTCAGAGCCTGTGGGCTGGATTCCGCCACGACAACTGTGAAGGTATCGCACGTTTCTGGAATCTAGAACGAAGAAAAAAAAGTGTTTTTGTTGCGGTTGTGATTATCTTTACTTTGTTTTTGTAGGATAGAAAGAAAGAAAAAGGGTGTGTGAAATAGGGAATCTTACGTCGTAGTCATGAAGACACTGAACCTGCAGTACATTCCCCACGGCATCTATATCTGTCACTTTGATGCCGTTGAATACTGTGTTCCCAATAGGAGTATCCTGGAAGGTAAAACATGCACTCGTTCAATAAAAAGTTACGCCTGTAAGTTGTCGCGTTTGAGACAACATGCACGCGCGCCGCGAAACTATACGGTGCCATGTAACTAGATCTGCGTGCCGCCTAAATATGCAGGGCGAGAAACATATGCGGTGTTATTAATTCCTGAATTTTATGAAAGTGTTTAATTTACTTTATTTCAAAGTGTGCGGAATGATGGAAAGAGGTGATATAAGGATCTGCCACCAAGAAATAAAAATATGATAAAATACAATCAGCAAGTCATTTATGCTATTGTGGTGACCACAGGACAGCCATCTTAAATATTGGTAATTTCAGACATGTTATATTTTAATATTCGATCTTTATTTTAAAATCTCATGACATGTACTCGCGCGTACTGCTTTTAATTAAGATAAACTCTCAGCCCGATTCGATTGACAAACAGAAGTGTCGTGTTGGTTTTACAGAAGGCATGAAATGAGACTTACCTCGCTGAGTTTCACCTCGTAAGGCACGTTCTCAAACCGAGGAACGTTGTCGTTCACATCGAGAACTATTACGCTCACGGGAACCTTGACCTGCAAAAACACACTTATTGACGGTTTACCGAATATATCTTCTCGAGCGATGTTTCTCCTAATTCAGACATCACAATTTACTTCAGAAGTTTTAACCGCGGTTCCATTTCACTAATATTTTTGTTTTTTGAAATCACAGACTCGTGAGTAACAAATTCCTGCCCCGAGGCTCTGCCCGGAACATACGATATTTTTGGGCGTGGAGCATGGATGAGTTAGCACATGTGTTTCTGGGTGGTGCCAATATTATTTATGCTATATCACGCAATTCAATACGCGTGAAAGAGAAGTTTTTCGCTTAAATTGTTATGCTATCCTCTATCAGCACCACCTTCAAACGGGTGTGCAAATGAAAGTTGATGCCTCGTACTGCTGCAATCAAATATTACTTTCGTTTAAATTAGGGACAAATAAATACTGCATAATAATTTTATGGCATGAGATGATTCCGGTTTCAGAACTGCCGGGCCTGCTATCTAAAAAAAAAAAAGAGCTTGTCAAATGAAAAGGCCAAAATATATATTTAGACCCAAACATGAGGGCAGAGATGAGGCACTGAGCACGACTTTTTGCGCGTGCATGTCTTGGTCAGGACCACATCGCAGTCTGCATGTGTTTGGTCTTAACGTGTTTTCGGTCTCACCATTCGCTGAGCTTAGGCTGAACTCCATGGAACGATTATGCGACGAATAACTGGCGAACGCCGCCCGACGGCACGCTCGCTTTGCCGCGACATAGCAGCCACTGTGTTGATTCCACGCGCCGAGCAAAAGCCGCCGGGCAAAATTCGTTGGTTATTCGCAGCATATTCGTCCATGGAGTTCACTAGTACACGTAACTATTTTAAAGCATGCGGAATAAGTTTAATCTACTCTACGGCAGTCTGAACCAATATGTCACCACACACGTTGGCAAGAATAGTACTGCTTGCGCCAACAAAGGAGGTTCATGGCGTAGCGATCTGTATGTTAATTGTAGATTGTTTTCGGAATGCTGGAAAATGAATGATTAAAACTTACCAGATTGTTGTCGTGCTGTCCTCCAACTATATCTTCTAGTGTTGCGTAAAACTTCAGGGTGTCTGTGTCCTAAAAACAAAACAAAAAACGCGCACACATAGATTAAATATGTCACGCAAAATTCTTAAGTATTTTTTTCTTCAAAGATGTATGCACTATATAATACTTAGACGCCAAACTTGGATAACAAATTTGAATATTTTAGAGCAAAGCCAAATATATAGAAGCGGCCTTTCTATTATATTTTTACGACTTTTTTTTGTCGAATGTCTTGTATACACAACAATTATCGTTCAGTTATTAATACCTAATAAATAAAAAAAGTGAAAATATGGTAGTGTTTAAAAGACGTTTCCTAATTAAAAAAAATGGTTCGAGTTGTACGTCATGGTACATGTGTTCGTGCGCACATCGGCCTTTTTATTTTTTTGTAATCCTATTTTGAGCATTGTCATTCACTGGGAGCCTTGTATTGTTTGCCGTGGTTGGCTGTCTCCCCGTTCAGCAGAAAGGTAAACACATAGACTTTTTTAGAAAGTGTTATGAGGTTTTTGAATGGCTAATAAACCATAATTGTCTATGAATACGGAGGGTGAATGGCGCACCTCTCGGTCAATGTTATTTTTCACGGTAACCTCCCCGGTGTCCCTATCCACGGCCAGCAGATCTGTTCCCTCCAGGCCGTAATAGACGGGGGAGTTCTCGGGGTCTGATCCTTCCAGGCGAAACACAGACGTCCCTAAAAGATTTAAAAAAATTGAATGATATAAGAAAGACAAATATTAAGTGTTGTTATTCATAATTTGCCTCTTGCAGGAAAAACAAAAAGAACAATTCATGGTTCCACAGAGGCCTAATATTTGTTTTAAAGGCTTAAACAGTGCGAGCGAGGTCCCTTAGGTGCTGTGAGAGCCCAATGTTTTATCGTTTGGCACGTAGCTGATAAGATATATCTGACTGGTTGCGGTTATGAAATAGTCACACTTGATCTTAAAAGCTTTCGTACTCCTTAGAACGGATCGTTTAGATAAGTTGAAGAAATGGTTAAAACGCAGGCGTGCTGGTGCGTATTCGTTATGATGTTGAGACCCTGAGACTGGGAAGGAAACTTAAAGATAAATCAGGAGCTGAGTTTTAAACGCATGCCTGTCACCTTTCTTCTTTCCTTCATTATTTATCTTCAAGTTTCCTTCCCCTTCGCAGGATTTGAACATCGTGAGATAAGTTGCTCTGCTTGCAGCTAAAATTATCGCCATGAAACTTCCTAGATATTTGAAATAATGTTCACTTAAAAAAAAGAAGATGAGGTTATTAATTATGCCTCACAGGAGAATTACAAAAATGCTTACGCTTAATCGGTTTCGGAGCCAAATACACTTTCTGACAGGGAAACATATATAGACCAGGACATTCAGTATGCCTTATTTTTAACAGCTATTTGCCTTTTAGACGCAGGTCGCTGTTGGGGTTAAAGCAATTGTTTTACCCTCGTGATTAAGTGAGAGTTACTTTTAGATATCTCTTATGGAGTCAGCTGTTTCTAAAGTCCAGGAGCAAAAATTTGAGAACACACGAAATATAAAAACACGTGCGTACCTATAGGAGTATTTTCAGGTATCACAGTTAGGTCGATGGTCTTCGTAAACTTCGGTGGGAGATTGGCACTTGCCACTGGAAGAGTTAAAAAAAAACAGAACACAGCAGATTATTCAGAGAGATAAAATAGCACCTATAAACTCCTAACTTATGATGTTAATTGGTTATAGGAAAACAAATATTGTTCTTAGAGTAAATAAATTACGCGTAAATGATATAAGTAAAATTTTGATGGGTACGTACCTTGTAGTGCGGTCAGGATGACAACGAAAATTGATGACCCCATGCTTGTGTTCTGGAAAAGATAACAACAAAACATAATGAACATTAAGTTGTACATTTTATTAACTTTGCACTTTATCCCAGCCTGCGCACATTGAAAATGTGCGGTGGGTAATTAGTATGGCAATCTTGTGAAAACATGTCAATTCTAAAATGTTTTCTTCCATATCGTTATGATTATTTCAACTTTTTACGATTTTGGAAGATTAACAACATGCTCAAGTGGCGTAGCCCTTCTACCGTGTCTTCGACGACCATAGACGGCAAGAATATGAACAACAAAAACTGCGTCCCACGCACCGCCGGGAAGCGCAAACTCATATTGTCGTGTAATTGTAACTGTATTGCACATAGAAAGCGTTACATCAAAGGCTATGTAAACAGGGACATAAAAATTTTTTTTTATCTCTATTTTTGTCGCTTCGTATTTGCGGTTCGTGAGTTCAACGCATCCCAGAAAGCAATAAAATGCACATAAATGATGGCGTTAATATACTGTACTTTATTCAACGGGGAGTTTCAGCAGACCTTATATACAAGAGTATTAATATCCGGCGTTCGCACTGTCACTTCTATGCGTGCTTTTAAACGCGCATCAGAAGCGGTATTGGGCATTCAAAAACGATATTGTTAAACTCCCTATTATGTACAGCGTATAGAACTTACACTGTACGCTGTAGGTATGCTGTACACTTACAGCGTAAGTCGCGAGCTCGAACAGAAACAGTGTGTAGGGCGTAAACCTCAAGCCAAGTCTGAGCGTCGTCGCTTTTACGAACGAACACCAAGTCTAAGGGGAACATTAATGCGATTGACGTGTTTTCAAGATTAAAAAAAAAGAAAAAAATCATGTTCAAAAGTATTTACTTTTTTCATGTACGCAAGTATCCTGTTTACCTTTAAATTCGATATTATAATTTTATTGCGAAATGTCTAACGGATTCCACTGCTTTTACTCCTGCTAAATGCTATAAAATAATTGATAGTCCGAAAACTGCATTTTCGTCGAAGTGTTGTCACTTCAAAATGATAAAAAAATGAAGAAATATACATCGGTTAATGTTATAAGTTATTATTTAATAAAAAAAAAGGCCAACCCGAATAAAAAATTGGTTTGTATTTTTATTTTATATACATTCAAAGGTTTTACCTTTGAATGTACATATTTCACCCTTATCTTTTCTTTACTGATTTCCGGTAGCATATGATCCGAGTAACACATTAATAAAGAAGCCTTAAAGGTGTCAACATTTTACCTGTTGTGATTGTTTACCGCGACGTGCGTCCAATCTCAAAATATTCCAGTTATACACGTCTCCAATTTCGTACTTTGCGTGCAAAATCCCATGAAACAATGAAATTTTTAGTGGCGTTTGAAATGTTTGTTTCTTGCAGATTTTAGGTATTTTTTAGGGTTATGAACCAAATTGGCGCCCTAATTACGTGTTTTTTTCCCGATGCTTTTAGATCGCTTTCGTGGCACCCTTCAGCCCTTCAAACAAAATCGGCATCATAAAAACAACAACAAACTAAAAGCAACAACAACTAAAGTATCAGTTAGCAATTTACCGCTTGCAACCTTCTCCATTGACTGCATTTTAATATCACTTCGAAACGTCACAGCAACTTTATTTTTCCTGGAATTCAGTTCTACATTCAAATGTTGGCTTTCTTCTGAAGGGAATGATTACATCCTTTGAGGTTCGTGGAAGCCGTGGATACATTAATTCATTAAAAAAAAGATCATCGTATACATGAAGTAAAATATTCACATAATATTTTGCAGTCAATCTGGGTAAATTTGACCAACTTCTACTTATTTGTTATATGATTAAGACCTCGCAACCACTTGCTAAATGGGGGCAAAGAGGGGAAGATAAGGCGAAGGAACGTTGTGTATGGTTCTGGACAAACGTGTGCGTGTGTGAGAAACCGCACAGATGCAAGCAATAAAAACAATGATAAGCCCGAATACCTGGCTCTGTCTGATTCCTCTATGGAATTCACTATTGAGCTTTCATTATGATTTCCCGCCTCAAGTCTGCGTGTCACGTCATTTCTCCTGGAAACTCCGATGGTGCGTTTGGTGTTTACAATGTGCACGCGCATAACAGTAAATTCAAAACTATGGCGGAGAATAAAAATCTATAAAATTTAAATCCTCATTTAAGTCGTGATTATAATCGTAATCTAAATTAGTCCAGTTTTACTTTATAATCAAACCTTTCCCGAAAAACGAATCCAGCAAATATCTTTTTATTTGCACGTCTGTCCTTTGATGCTTTCTATGTGCATTTGTCTTGTATTTATATCAAAATATACTCAAGCAAGAAAGATTTATAGAAAGTCGAACACGAACAAAAAGAAATGCCCTTATAAGAAAATCGGAGCGTTGAACTTGATTTCTAAGTTATCCGTTTTTCAGCTACGTAAGGTTTTAATTGCAACAAAATAAGAACGCGAAAGAACGAAATCTAGAAAAGTAAGGTCCTATTGCGACCATGTCAGAACTCAAAAGAAAATTAAATAAAGTTTTTTTTTATAGCTAACTTAAAAGTCAACGAACAAAAAGTTAGGGCGCAAACAAGCTGGTGCTGGTTTAACATTTTGGACAAAACCCCGAGACTGGGGAGAAAAAGGACAACATAACACAAAGTCTTTGTGTTGTGTTGTCCTTTTTCTCCCCAGTCTCGGGGTTTTGTCCAAAATGTTAAAAGTCAAGCTGTTTTTGTTCAAGTGTGGCGGGGATTTCAGCAAACAAAATTTGTAAATCAAATTGCACTTTACATTTACAGTAATTCTTTCTTCCGCGTTGTCATCAGTGATCGGAAGAATTGATTAATCAATCTGCCATGCCGAAAAATACATCTGATGGTTAATAATCACTATTTTCTGGCTACAGTGTCTTAAATCAAATTAATATGATTTAAATAAAGATATTCTGATTTATTTGATAAGAAAGGAAATCTTCCTGCAGAGCCCCTGAATGTTCCCAAAGCAGTAAATCTCCCAAGTTTCTTTTCAGAACCGCACCGCGACGGTACAGTCGATGGCTGCAATATGGCGGCCGAGTAAAATCAAATCTGCAAAAAACGTGGGCTGAAAAAAAAAATAAAACAAGTTGCCGTCAATGTTTTTTTGTTATTGTTGAAAAGGTTACGGTCTATTTGATACAGAAAGTCACTCACAAAAGAATAATACCTCTATACTTTTCGGACTGGTCGAAATTCCCTATCTTTCCAGAGCGCCGTGTACGTACAGGTTTTTACGTGTTTTGCTTACTGCCGACAACACGACCGACATCGCCCAGTCAGAAAGCTGTATTCGATTTATTCTTCACATAGAATGCGGTACTTGAGAATACTCAGCGACTCTAATAGCGACCCCAGCGAAGTCGACGTTACCTATCGCGGCAAGTTACGTCTTGTAGGTGGTACTGATGTCTTCTCAGTGCTATATGGTCATATTTGTGATGCTCACTCCTGGTTGGACTCTAACATAAGCCGACAATATTTCTAAGTAAAAAAAAAAAAGCGAATAGGTGTGGCGGCAGTTTTGCTCTCCAGGTTTCTCGAGCGAATCGGATATTCACAGCGCCTGGCGGCCTAAAGACGAAGCCGTGAAAGGTTCAAAAACACAAATCACGAAGCAAAAAGCGCCAACGGATATAAGCCACGCCCTGCGATTCTGTCACAGACCTTCGACAACAGAACTTTGCTTCGCATTGTTTAAAGTGCATTTCAGCTTGTCCATAAGAGTCGACGTAGTCGGCGAGCCTAGATTCATCATCAATTCACCACTGACAAAAGCGCAAGTTAGGTCCCGTGATCACTCGCAACGCGGATTGGGGACGTAATTATACTGCTTCCAAACTGTTTAGTGCTCTAATGCCCTTGTAGAAATTTAGTCTCCGTCGTTGAGGCGCGCGTCTCTTGAATCGATTCTTAATGCTCGCTTCGAAGGTTGTGTCAAGTTGAGCGATTCGTGCATCACGAAGTACATAGCCTTCGCCAACTCGCGACGGACGTCCTTGTGGAGGTGACGTAAGCGCCACGATGAGACCGCGCAAAAACAGCTCGGGTATATATACGAGCGTACTTTTTTTTACAGCTGGGCGGAAAACCAGGCAACGAAACGTCTCGTCGGCTTTTGTACGGGCGTTCTGCGTTTTACTCGGAGGCGCGTTAAATTCTAACATTATACGAAGCTTTGGTGTGGACGTCTGAATCCTACGGATTATTCAACACCACTGCACGGTCGAAAGCGAAGTTCCTGACGTTGTCTGCGACTAAATGGCATTTGTTGCTGTGCGAGACTTCGCAAGTTTTACGCACCGCATCGCTGTTCAAAAATAATTGTTTAGAAAAAAAAAAAAACGTGTTGTGCAAAATGCATCAAATAGCTAAATAAATATATGGTATTAAAACTAAAAGGACCGACATTTTTATCCCAGGACCTAACATCTCCGCTGATATTTTTTTATTTTGAACATATATGTGCTAAGTAACACCTTGTCACTTTTATCACATTTGACTGCAGGCAGGATTGCGGCTATCGTAACGAGGGGCAAGTTTACACAGCTTGATGATTAAAATTCTTATAAGATCGAGTTGAATATCGGAGAGTATGACACGTGACACTCACAGACATGATTAGGAGGCATTCTTAGCTGGGAATTTGAGCAGACGTCAATTTCGCGTATGTAGCACAGTCAGTTCAACCTTACCTCTGGAGATAGTCGGAAATATTTATTGTATATATTAAATTAATGAACTCGACAATAAAAACTGATACGATTTTGCGTCCTGTTTCTTTAATATAGAAAAAACAAGTGTTTCTAGCGTTTGCGGGCCGAATTCAATGATACCGTATTTACTCGAGTAATACCCGCACTATTTAGGAACAAGGCCCTTGAGTCTACTTTACTGCAAAACACACATACAGCCGATCATCGGCTTGCGCATAAATAACGTAGCGAATAACTAGATCAAGAACACGAGTCTCCATACAAACGCAGCCTTTACAGATGGTATATTTGCGGGAAGATGTTATCTCTGTCCTGTAAACCGCTGGAATCATGCTGCCGACCGCGGTTATTGGCAACCCGCGTGCTCCGCGGAAAAGCGAACCCTCGGGTTTTCTTCATAAACAGTGCGGCTATTACTCGAGTAAATACGGTATGCTTTTAACTTAACGTCAATGACCCCTTTTTAAAGCACAAGCAATTTAATTCATTAAATAAGTTTTACCAGCAAATAAAAATAACAATAAAAAACGATAGACATACTAACGTTGTTTTGTGCTGGTTTTTGTTTATTTACCGGAGATTTTTCAGGTACGTGTCAAAACAGTGTATAAACGCTACATGTTCTGCCAGTAATAATAATAAAAACACAACAAAAAACCTTGCATGTTGTATTATACCTTTTTTAATCGTTCGCATTTTTTAAGAGAGTGCTCTTTCTTTTTGAAAATTCAGGTTAACACACACGCACACACACACACACAAACACACACACACACACGCCCACAAAGGTATAATCTCCGACGACGGAGACGAACACCGAATGCCTTCCTCCATTCATTGTGTTTTTTTTTTCTCGTCTGGTTCTTCTTTAAATTGTATCACTATCCCAACACTTCGCCAATCATTATTTTCTGAACCATCTTATATATCATCCTGCCCTAATCATCAGTTACAATTTAGAATAACGGATTGCAGCATGTCTACCTTTAACGCCTCTTTTTTGCCCCTAACCGCACTTAATTGGAATCGCCTTCCCGCAGTGACAGTCGCAATTACTGACACCGATGATTTTAAAATTGCAACTACTTGTCTGCGAACTGATGTTTCGTGATAATTTTGTATTTTCGTTTTCTGGTATGAATTTTTATATGTATTGTACCCCACTTTTCTCTTTAATGGCTTCGGGTCATCAGATAAAAATTAATGAAATGAATAAAATTAGCATCTTTTTTCCTGACTTCATCATGGATGGAGGACTATGCTTGAGCGCCACATGGATCTGCAATGCCGGGAACTTCCTGAACATCGAGACCTGTCGCGCTTGACGAAATACGGAGGTCAGGCGGAAGTGTTACCGCACGTTGACATGGATCACTTGCGTTTGGGTAGGAGACCCAGATATTCGCTTCATTAAAGGGCTCGTGAAATGTTTTTTTCCGAAATTCTAAGCTATATACCTTTCGGACACTCTTGTCCTTTATTACATTATCCACACTCATTCGTTCGATCGTCCGCATTTGTTTACTAGAGCAAAAAAATATAATTTCGTTTTCTCGGAGAGCTTCCCTCTCGGTTCTACATACAAACACGTCACGATAGGTAACCAATAGGGAATTTTTGTTGTCTGCGCAAGATGGCAATGTAGTCCGGACTCTAAGTGCAATGCTAGAGCGTTAGATATCGCTCCACCAGTGGTGCCATAATGACGTCACGCACGCGAGTCAGTGGATGACATGTGACGTCTGGTATTATGCTCAGATAATTGTAAGATGGCCGACCTCATCGACCTCTAGCCACTCAGGCGTCGCCTATTACACCGCGGTCGACCTTTAGGTTTCTAGCCGTACACCGACATGCTGTTTGTGCTATACAGTATGTCTTGCTACAGAGGAGAGTTTGTGAGAGTATATCGTTTGAAACTTGGATCGATCAAGCCGCGTCCCCATATGATCGTGAAATGAGGAGCCGCGAATACGTCCTCGCTTCGACCAGAAAGGTGCTGATCCGCTTGCAAAAAAAGGACGAGAATGCTGGAAATATAAGCGAAACGAATCGCCATGATCATGACACATAAATAACTACATAGAGGTATATGAACGAATAGTAAAGCGTGAAAGGGTAGATGGATGCTGGGACATTGTCGAATTATCAGAAGCACAATTTTTCGGCAGATTCTTCGAGTTTCGCCGGTAAATCTAATAATTTCGCGATGGTTTTGCGGTGCCTTTTTAGTAACCAGCTTCTCGAAGTATGTTTAAAAAAATCTTATTTATTGTTTTATGTTTTTAAATGTTTCCATTGAAGTTACTTGATATCATTTTAATATTTTTGTAGTACGAGTATAGATTGTCCCCCTAGAGTTTCAAAATGCTTTTCATGAAAATATTTTATGACTTTGAATTGACGAGGCCGTCCTTTTTCTGACATTTTTATCAGCGGTTAAATTTCCCAATTTAGGGACTATTTCATTAAAGTATCTCAGGGCACATTCATTGATCTCTGAGACAAGCTCTTCTCCTTTTAAATAATCTAATAATTCCTGTGATGTTCTCCAGCTATTAAAAAAGGAACACAAACAGACACACACGCGCGCGCGCGCACTTTCTCTCTTTATTTTAATTAGGCAAATGCTACAAATGAATGCAATAAAAAACTAGGCCGTGAGTCGCCTCTCGGTAATAACTTCATAGTCAAAGTTCGAGAGCGACGCGTTGCGTTCTAGCCACTATCAGGCCTCTGTGCGCTACTGAATCGAACACAAAAATTCTGAAGGCGCCAATAAATAAACAAAGATTATACTTTCCCATAGCCTATTCTGAATGGTGCTTTACACTACGTGGATTACGTGCGATGCTCGGCCACGCGCATGTAGAACCTCGACGACCGAAGGAGACCGCCCTACATTCCAGAGCGATTAACGAAGCACATTCTTGAGGTGCTGCCACACTTCTCTGCAACGCTTCGCTTCCACATGGAGGACGCGTGAACACGCCGCAACGCGAAATAGTTTGCAACTTGCACTTCTACATTTCTAACCGAAGTTCCCCAGATTTCATAACTGTTTCAACGGAACTCGGACATTCCAATACCTTGCAAACACACACAAAATGTATATGCGACAGAAGATTGACGGTTTCTAAACTTATAAACCCGAAATGATGCCGCCGAATATCATGTTACTTGCAGGCACTAGCGCACAAACCTGCTACTGGCCTTCGTCTTCGTTCTTGGCCGGGCAGCTTCCGTGTTCGCGGACACCGTCCACCGACTCTTGCAATCCGGGTAGCGTAAACAATCGGTATCACAGTAGGCACACAGCACACTCGACGCGTCCGACGGAGACACAGCACTCGCGACGGTTCATCGTCTTAGGTTTCGGCAACTCATCGGCACTCCATGGAGCTATCACACGTAGGTAAGTACTGGACACGGTTCACGACGGAAAGGTAGGCAGGAGAACGTCCGGCGGACGCACTTTCTTGGCGCGTTGGTATTTTATTTTATTTTTTATTTTGTTTCCATTTTTTCTTTCTGAGTTTCTTATGCTCCGCTCACCTCTCACGCGACAGTGGGATGGAAGCTACGCACTCGCTGGACCAATCAGACGCCTCCTATCGTTACCTGACGCCGCTCTCTGCGCGAGGGTAAGGGCGAGAACGTGTTCCCGTGGCGAAGAATGGACGCACGACTGGGCCAACAAGCTCATAGCTCCCCCGCACTGTCAACTTAAGGACGAAGGGAGGATAGTAGCGCCCTCCGTCGGTTGGTATGGTCAATGTGGCTGGCTTCGGCAGGTGAAGGGGGTCTCAGAAACCAGTTTGGCCGGCGAGGACAAGAGGTGAAGGCCTGGAGGCCGGCGGAACGTCGTGCCCTTTCCTGTCGTGTAGAGAGGAAGAATAGGGGGAGGAGGTACGAAGTATGCGAGGGGGTATGGCTACGCTAGTAAGAGAGGGACCGACGGAAGTCTCAGGTCTACTCCGAGTTTTCTTCTTTTGGCTGCTGGCGTTCCATTCCTGCGTTTTTCAATGGTGACGCTGACAAAAAGTAAAACGGTACTACTTACTGACGCCGAAGCCGCCTCAAGTGCGCCGGTGTATCGCATTCGCTTAATTCTGGTTAAGTGATCCGTGATCGGTTTTGGGTGTCGGAAATCCCGGTGCAACGTTCCAGCTCCGATGTGCGTAACTTTGAGCTATCATTTAGGTTGGTTGGTTCAAACGTTCGAGCATCATAGATACCGTCCAACGTGCAAGCATCTACGCTTTCCACTTCCATCACAACATCAACAGAGCTACACGTGACATTCTTCACCTTACCTGCAAAGTGCAAACTACGTCAAGATCAGAAATTTGGCAATGGACTTTCGCAGAGGCAGTTCAAGGCATCAATAACAAAATGCAATTTTTTTTTTAGGGCTGGGAAATTCATCGATTAACCTTCCGATTAATCGATAAGAATGTTAACCGGTAATGGGTAAAGTTTTACGAACCAAAAGAAAGTGAAAATGAAACGCTTTCACCACGCAGACGTGTACGCGAGTACACCTGTATGTAGGGCAAACTCTAGGTCAATATTTCAAATAAAGTAATCTGTAAGGGCGGGATTTGTAACTCCAGGTAAGTGCAAAAAGTTACACATATCCCTGCCACTTATTAAACGCCGTTCACGTGTCCGTTTAGCGAAGCAGAAACTATTCCAAACAGTCAAAGGAGGTCGCTCTTTCAGGAGAATATCAACGAGTTTTGATTAAACAGCGGCGATTAATAGGGTTAAAACTTTTAATCGACGCCCATCATGTTTTACCGTTACACTGCGCCGGTATTTACATAGCGAATTCCGAAAATTCTCGAGGTTTCTGAAACGAAACAAATCAACTTTTGTGACAGGAAACTATGCAACGGCACCATAAACAATGGAGCAACGCGAGTTTCTGACGCTTTGAATGACTGCTTTTTGTTTATATTCGCGGTTGACAAGGGGGCAACCCTGTTACGAGGCTTCTAACGTAGCGATATCGGACAGTATCATTTCTGTGTAAGGTAGTTTTGCGGCTCTCCCTAATATAGACATTATTTAGAAAAAGCCGCGGCCCTACAATACTCCGAATGTTTTTTCTTGGTAGGTACGCTGAAGGGTCGGTTAAATTTCTGCATCTAATTTGCTGCCATAGTCTTAGCACGGGAGATGTGCCAAACGAATCAAAGATTGCAAGGGTGATCAACATTTTAATCAGGCAACATTCATCGTGTCGAAAACTACAGACCTTTTTCACTTTTATGTGCGGCTAGTAAAGTACACGAGCACTTCATTTCCAAGCACTTAATTGTGTTTCTTTTTAGAAATTTAATTCGGTTTTTGAATAGACAGCATGGATTTAGACGGGGTACGTCTACTCTAACATAATCAGTTCACACGGTACAAGATTTTGCGGCCGTCATATCCGGGCGGTTTTGTACTTAATATTTTTAGACTTTTCTGAATGCTTTCAATTGCGTTTCTCATGAAAAGCTGTTAATGAATTCAGCTGTGTCATCAGTAACTTAAATATACTACGTTGGTTCGATTCCTATTTTACTAATCGCCGGCAGCATATGTGATTGTTGAGAGCATTTTGTTCCCCCGAGTCATCTGTGTTCTCGGGCGTGCCCGAGGGATCTGTTCTGGGGCCGCGCTTGTTTTTAATATTTATCAATGCTTCGAAGATACAAAATTTATCTTTGCAATGTCGCTTTTTTTTTGCCAATGATTTTGTTGTTAATTTATGTGTAGGCAAACTGTCTGATCAGAGAAAGTTGAATCACTGTCTTGCCCTTTAAACACCATGAATGCATTCATGGTGTTTAAAATGTGATTTGACTTTGAATGGCCAGAAGTGTGTTCCAATGTCTTTGACGCGAACGTGTACCCCGCTGTCATTTACATACTCTATTAATGCTAAACCACTTGTGTTTGTTAAGCAATTTCAATATCTGGGTGTCTTGATTACTTCTGAGTTGACCTGGAACGCTCATGTTAACTTTATCGCTCAGAAAGCTTTGCGGAAACTGTGGTCTTTAAAACGCAACCTTTGTCACTGCATTACGGAGACAAAGTTGGCGGCTTATAAAACCTTAATTAGACCCATGTTAGAATACGCAGATCTTGTGTGGCATCCCCCCCACCGAGTTGTCTACCAATGTTCTCAAAGCTTTGCAAGAAAAACAAAGCACACACAAAAGAACATTATGGTTGACGTAAAACCGCTACAATTGCCTCATGGCGATGATTGAATTGTCTAAATGATGTTTTTATGCAGTCCATGGCAATTTGCGACTTTGTTTGAATTATTGCTCGGCATTTAACGGTCAGGCCCACAGAAAACAAACACGATCTAGGAATCTTTGAACCATTATATGTCACCCTTTTTGTATGTTAAGCATGTTCTTCTTTCCAAACACCATAAGCGAAGACAGCTAAAAGTGCTACTAGTTCAGAACCACTAAAAGTTTCCAACGACGCGCTATTAACACTTTTTGTCTAGTAGCTGCTTGCATTGCATTTTTTTGTTTTAACTTTTTTTCTTTTTTGTTGCACGTGGCGTGGCCGGCTTCCTGACTTGGCGTTTATATTAAATACTAGCAATATAGTCAAATAAAAGAATGTCAGTATTGAACAGACATGTACGTAACGCGTTAGTAGTAACGAGTTACTTCAACATAGTTACTTTTTCTGTAACAAGTAACGTATTTAGTTACTTTTTTAGAATAGGAACGAGTAACGTACCTAGTCCTTTTACAAGACCGACGTCCAGTTCGCGCTCTCCGCTTTTCCCCGCTTCCTTCTCTTCCCCTTCTATCCTGTCCACCGTTGCCTGTTCTCTCCTCCCCAGGTTGAGGAGGATCTTCTGCCTCGCAGAATCTCGTGTCTGATCGTCGGCCTTAAGGTCAAGTAACGGTTAATGGTATTTAATTACATTTGATGATTAACGTTTACAACACCGTTTAAACAACTTCGTTATAATTCTAACCTGAGTGTGCGTCTAATGCAACAAAGGCAAATGGGAAACCCGAAAAACAACTAAACAGTATGACAGCATAGCAACGTTTATCGCTGAACACGTCAGCCGACCCCTACATCTGGGGATGTCCTTCACCCAGCGAATGCAATAAGGTTCGTTGGTTGAACCTTGTAAAATCGTGTACAGACCGAACGTAAACCCGGAGGTTGGCAACATGAGAAGGCCGATAACCCATTGTCAAATCCGAACTTTAGAAGCAGAGAGAACATACGAAAGAGGGGATTCCCAGATTCACCAGCTCTTCCTGAAGCAAAGCACTGCCGTCCCTTCGAGCAACGTTACTTTGCCTTCGAGCGAGTGAAAGGGGGGGGAAGGGAATTGGCGGCCAAGTGAGCTAGCGCACACTAAAGCCCCTTCATGTTTCAAAACTAGCGCAAGGTGTGTCGATGCACGAGACAGGTACAACGTGCAGCCCTTGGGAAGATCATGGCGGCACAGCGCAGCACAGAGCTGGATTTCAGACGCCATGTTCTTCTCAGAAAAGGCGCGCAGCACGTGTCTCGAGCATTTCCACAACAATGAATGGCGCCACTTTACCTGGGATAGAGGGGATTTAGCGCAAACCAGCTCTGAGTGCGTGGAGCGAGAGCTCGCGCTGCAGAACCCAGAGATCATAGGTACAATCATAGCCTCCTCTAGGGTGCCTCAATGTTCTTCTGTTTAGGGTGATGCCACCCTTTGTAGTACCCGGTGTCGACAGCACGCGCTCACGGGTAAAATACAAAGAAATAGACGAAAACAAAACGTCGCCCTATACTTCATCTCACCTTAGCACGGACTAACTGCGAAAGCTGTGCAAGTGCGAGCGGCTAGCTTCGACTGCCTTGACCGGAGCACTCGCGGCACGAGCGCTCGTGCAGCCGCCGAGGCTTCATCCAAAGCAACTAGCTCGGGCTGTTGGCACGCGCGGCTAGCAATGGTCCATGCTAAGGTGAGACGAACTATAGCACAGTCAGCGCCACAAACACGTGCAGGGACCAGAGCCGTATATGTAGAGAGTTTGGCCATTCGTTGGGAAGTATTGGCGACGTGCGCGATCGAAAGCGTCGCTGTGGTCGGCCTTCCACGTTTGGCCGAATGCTGACTATGACGTCAGCAAAGAAGTTCTCATGGACGGAAATAAAAGGAACGTGGGGACTTCGATGTTGACGGTGTTGACAGTGTTGGTTCAAGAACGCTATGGTTTCAATGCAGATTGTTGGGCTAGTTGGTACTGGGAATTTGACGACATGATGGCGCTTACGACGAGGACAAAGGAGAGACTAGACGACACGGAGCACTACTTAACTGTTCATTTTTGAAGGGGGGGGGACATAAATACACTCAAACCGCTTCACCTCAGCCAATCCCAGGCCTCACCGTCGCCCGCTCAGCCAATCCCAGGCCTCACCGTCGCCCGCAATAACGCGGGCGATGGTGAGGCCTGGGATTGGCTGAGGTGAAGCGGTTTGAGTGTATTTATGTCCCCCCCCCCTTTTTCAAAATAAACAGTTGAAGTAGCGCTCCGTGTTGTCTAGTCTCCCCTTTGTCCTTGTCTTAAGCGCCATCATGTCGTCAAATATGGTTTCAAGCTTTTGCCATGCTAATTACAAACACCTTCGAACTTGTTGTTCGCAAGGTAATGACGTCACGAAAGGTAACCGTACGAGGGCGCCACCGAAACATCTCGCCGCTAATAGAGACAAATGAGGTGGCGCCATTGGCCGAAAGCGGGCTGGGCGTGTTCCAGGGCGTCATCAGAAATTCGAATGTGGACAACCAGAAGCCGGAAATAATACCCTGGCAGTGGTCGCGAGAAACAAACTTTATAAGTGCATCGGCGTAACTCTCTGTGACTGAAAATATGATGCACGTGATGTTTCAATCACGGTTATTCAAAATCATAGTGGAAGAGTGCGACAAGCGGAACGATCGACATAATCCGTACGCCAAGCGCCGAGGACCGGGAATCTGCCGTCCGAGCGGTCAAACTCTGTCCAAACAAAACAGAGTTGAGCGGCGCATTCCGTTTCTTACATCTTTCTGCACGATCATGATCGAAACATCACGTGCGCCCCATTTTCAACCACGAAGGGTTACTACACTTCACTCTTAACGCGCTTATTAAAACCATATACGAACATATACCTTTGATTAAAACAGTTTCTTGCTACCACCGCTAGGGGATTCTTTTAGGCTTCTGGTTGGCCAAGAGAGCATGCGAAGCCCACTTTCTGCGTCTGGTGCACGCCTCTGGCTCTGCCCGCGCCTCCCATTGACTAAACTCTATATATACACGGCTCTGGCAAGGACACGCTCTTTCACGCGCTTCTGAACAAAAAATAAAAATAAAAGTGTGGGACAAAATGGCCAGATATCTTCACCCTAGGGTGCCTCAATGTCCTTCTGTTTAGGGTGATGCCACCCTTTGTAGTACCCGATGCCGACAGCACGCGCTCACGGGAAAAATACAAAGAAATCGACGAAAACAAAATGTCGCCATAGCACAGTCAGCGCCACAGACGCGTGCAGGGACACGCTCTTTCACGCGCTTCTGAACAAAAAAGGAAAATAAAAGTGTGGGACAAAATGGCCGGATGACTCCACCCTAAGCAAAGCGCACATGAAGGCACCCTACTTCACCCTATCCAAAGCGCACATGAAGGCACCCTAGCCTCCTCTATACTTACAAAGCCTGGCAGTTCGACGACGAAGCCATAGAGCGCCCGGTCGCAGATTTGGCACGCGAGGATCTGGTAGCACCGAGCATTTCTCGGTGAAGCTGGTAGTGAGAGAACAGCTTTTGCGGCGGCGAGGACGCGCGAGGATCGCGAGGAGCACGAGCGGACATTCCATCGCTCGGGAGAAGTGTGTTTCGGCGTCTCGCCGCAGCGGGCGCCCGTTACACGACTCTTCTCTCATCCGTTGTCTTCCTCTACCTTTTCACTTTCGGCGGCCGCGTCTCACGGCAATCTGCCAGGCTTTGACAGTATAGAGGAGGCTATGGTTCAATCCTCCCCCTGTCCGTTTCGATCTAGATAAGCATCGTATCGACGTGCGGTCGTGTTCACTACTGCATGGTGCACGTTAAAACCCCGGGCTAGCGGTTGTACTGTACTGACTAAATTTCTCACCTAGAGCTGGGAGACAGGTCGCCCCGTTGAGGCAGCGTATCAGTAGAACGATTATTCAGCTTCGTCGGAGATGTATTCTCAAGGAAGCGGGAAAACATACCGGATGAAAACTTCGAAAGGCAGCTATTGCTTAAGTGCACCGATTACTGAAGAGAAAACAATAAGCTATGAAACGAAAACAGATGTGCATTTTGTCGTCAAAAAAACGAGAAACATAACTCGTTATATTGAGGTAAAGTAACGCGTTCCTTTGGGAATCGGTAACGAGTAATGCATTTAAATACTTCTTGAGCGAGTAACGAGTAACGGTATTTAGTTACTATTTTTAGGAAACTTGTGTTAAATCAGCTCGCTTGCACTCAGGCTTGCTTTGGTTTATTCAAACTCTATCTCACTAGTGGCGAGCAGTGCCGTCGAAGCCACGCGCATGAGAAAGGGAAAGCCGTTTTTGTACGAATTCTGGAGTGACAAGTCAGTCTCTAAAGGGAGCAAAAGCGACGTCTGGGATATAGAAAAATGGATCCGGAAAAGAAGGAAGTTTCCTCTTTCCTCTTCTTTAACTGCTTGGGTTACGCTCTCACCCCTGTACCTTTGGTGAAGCATGTCATGTGCTCCACTCCAGTAGCAATGATTGGCTCCAGGAAGCAGTAGCGTTCTCTCTTTGCCAAGTTACGGTGAAACAAAGCATGACTATCTCGAAGAGTGCGTCAACGGTGTTACTATGCATGTTTGCGTTTCCGCTTTACGGCAAGTGGGAACAGGCGTGAAATAAAGAGAAAACTTTTCATTTGTTCAGGGTATCGCGAATTTGATAAGTTTCTTTTCCGGGCGTTAAATGTCAAGTGCTTTGCAGCTACCCGTTGTGTCCTTGGGGAACGATCCGGTACGACGAAGGCTTGACAGTTTTTAAAACTGTTTGAAGCGCATAATTTCTATTTATACCGCGTTTCATCTTAAAGTCAGAGCAGGGCCAAGAGCTAGTGGAGGGAGGACAAATCTTTATTAAAATAAAAGGCCCAAGTCCAGGGCCAGAAATAAAGGAATGCTATTTAGGTGTCCGGGAGGACCTGGTGGATATGGGCCACGAGGGCCTGCCACCATGCCACTGTCTCACCTTCTTCAGGCGGAGCGAGCCAATCCTGAAGAAAATGGATTCGAATATCGAGCGGGAAGGAGTCCAGCTGCTGTTGGCGAGATGGAAGGGTGCGTGGGCAGTCCCAGAGCACGTGTGGGGGTAAGGGTAGCCCGGGCATTAGGCACATCGGGACGGCTGCGGGATCAGGTTTAGATAGTGGAGGATTTGAGGACTGAGGAAGGCTATGTGTCTGAGCTTGACGGACACAACAGGCATCTTTGCGGGAAGAAGTCTGGAGGGGTATGGAAGAAGGCAGGAGTCATTTAATGGCTCTTGATGCGTCTTGCGGGGACTAGCTTGTTCCTGACGGGCAATGTGAGGTGATGGTGGGTAGGCCAGGGTGAGTGACTCTCTGGGAAATGGTAGCAGGGGAGAGTTGGTCAGCTAACCTCGTTGCCTGGCACTCCAGCATGGCCTTGAACCCAATCGAGTGTGTAGGAGGTGTGGAGGTGTTGGGCTACATGAACGGCGAGTTGGTGGGGGATGTGCAAGGGAAGTGCGTTCTCGAGGAAGGAATGAAGTGCGTCCTGACTGTCAGTGAGCGTGATGTGATTGCCAGCAGAGCTTTGGCACATTATGGCGGAGGCTAAGGCTTGGATTTCGAGGGAAAGAGGGTGTGAGGACATGAGAGAGGTAAGTGACGAGGGCGCGTTGTTGGGGAGGAATGACAACCGCCGCGCCTTCTCGAGTTTCTTCAAGGAAGGAAGCATCTGTACCAGTAATCTGTGTGATGTCAGGGTAGCGATAGCGTAGTGTGCATAGGCGAGCCTTCCTGCGGCCAGCATGGTTCACTGGGTGCCTATTTCGGTGTAGAGTGCGGATCTGGATACGAGGCAACGTTGTCCACGGGGGTGGCTTAGGTGGGATTCGGGGGGGGGGGGGTAGGTGGGTGATATCGTATGTGAAGTGATTGCAGAATCTGCCGACCTTGATGTGTGAGACGGAGGCGTGATTGTTGCGCTAAGAGGTGCATTGTCGATTCGTGTGTCTAGGTAGGTGTGAAGGCTGGTTTCTTGAAGTTTAGTAAGCGGGGTACTCCGAGAGCTAGTTTTGAGGCAAGGCGGAGAGCTCCATTAAGTTATTGCAAATGTGGTTGTTGTTGTGGGGGTAAGGTAACACGTAAGTATGGGAGGGCGTACATGTCCCGGGAGTAGGTAAGAGCCTCGGTGAGACGATGTATCTCATGCTCCTTGAGGCCCTGGCGTAGACGCGTCACGCGGCTTATAATTTGCGTATCCTGAGTAATGCCATTTTCACACTACGTGACGCAACGTGCCGATATTTCATAAGACACGCCAACCTAAGCGCGACAAAGGGAACCAGTTCGTTCAGCTAGACCACGATTGCTAGTCGTCGAACGAAATCGTCCCGCTTCTTCGCTTACGTTTGCGTGTGTTATGAAAGACAGGCACGTTTTGTCCATAGTGTGAACATGCCATAAGTTGTCGTTTGCAGGCACAAAGCCAGTCGGTAACTGTGCCACCTTTCGTGGGGTTCAAGCCGAGAACTTTCATGTTTCTGATGTGCCCGCAATCTGACGGAGGCTTATTGCTGAGGAGGCGCCGTGTAACCGAGCTTTCGGTTGCACGTCAAAAGATCCCCAGGTGGTCCAAATTAATCCTCAGTCCTCCGCTGGGGCGTGCCAAATGCCCGTCGTTGGTTTGGCACGTAAAACCCCCAAAGTTGACTTCTTGACTTTCATGTTTCTGTGATGGGAAAGAGGGGAGCCGTGTAGGGAGGTGTGGCAAAAGAAACACCAACGCGAAGACTAAAGCAATGTCACGACGCCTTCCTCGAGCTTGATTGGGTCTGTTGGCAGTAACACACGCAGCAAAAATAAAAAAATGCCGTGACACGGCTCTTTTGGGCAAGCTAGATTGGCTCTATTAAGTCATCGTAGATTTTGTGCTCAGACTTGATATGAAACGGAGCATAATAAAGATTAAAAACTCAGCAGTGCATGAAATGCGAGTTGAAGTTGCAGTGTCAAAGATCATGAGCTCAAAGCCTCCAAGTTTTTCTTTTTATGTGAACGGGGCTTTAAAATGACATAGCTCGAACAATTCCTATACATCGCGAGCACGGTGCAAGAAACACATTTATCTGATGCCACTGGATCCGACGAAGCGTCCAGGTTATGTTCGGCGCGCCTGGCGCTTCTGTTGAACGCGGGTAGGTGGCGCCCGAATCAGGGAGACTCTCTATACGCTTCTTAACAATCATATCAATCTAGTGATTTTCTTCCTCAGAGGTGTGCTCACCTTCGCGGCATCGCCGCGGCATTCGCCATTTGCGAACGTGGGCCTCTTCTGCTTCTTCTATTTCACTGTGGGCCTCGGTACCTTATGGGCCTCTTGGTCGTAGCGCCCTCTACGTCGGCATGAAACGGACCAGTGCTGGTTCAAGGCTAGCTCCGAACACAATCTGTTCGCGCCTCCTCCCTGGCGGGAGCGGTGAGTGGCATCGCCTAAACGTGCTTCAAGCATCGTGATTCCGAGGTCCGCAGCAACACCATACTGGCAAGATAGACCCCTTCGAAAGACTGCCCCCTGTTGGCAGCTGCGGAATCCCTGCACAATGGCGGACTAAATCCGCAACGTCACGGGACATTTCATGAATTTGGTCGTATTAGAAGGCAAAAAAACACACCCATAAAAAAAGGTGATGAGCTCAGTGACGTGCACTTTCAACGCTGTTTCATTGGCTCGTCGGCTCCTATCGTTGCCCGCGCTCCGACGTTAACTCTCTTATGGAATGACTTGTACGTTACACGACGCCAGTTGTTCGGCCATTGTGCAGTGGTTATAGCCTTCTAATAATTGGCACGTGACTTTCAAAAGGGGTTATTGCCCGTCTACAGCAGAAAAAACATGTTAGATTTAAATTATTCTATATTAGCAACGTGTACGACCAAAAGCGCGCTGTGGTCGCAATTCAAGATTGAGAAAACACTCACTGTGGCGTCAGCGATATTACAGCAATAGCTGTTAGTGGGACACTTCGCGGCTTCATCATCATCATCATCATCAAGTTTTTATTTGTGCCAATAAACAACCAACAATGGTCTGCAATGTGGCACAGTGAAAAAGTTGTACAGCTGCAAAACGTGCTCATCTATACTTATTAAAATGCAAGTAACAATAAAACTAGCATACAACAAAACACGAAAATGCATTGCTAACGACGACAAATAATCTCATCTAATTGTGTATTGAGATTTACGTAGCTATCAAAAATATCAATATGTTCATGCCCAAGATCGTTTACACATATCTCGCATTGCTGTTGTTGGTGATTTCATGTGTTGATTATAAAGATAAAAAGTGAAAGCTCTCCTATTTGAGCGAGCCGGTACGTCCAGATTCACTGTGTACAAAAGTGTTGAGCCAATGCCCCCTGAATTATTCTATGTAAAAATGCAACATCGCGCGATAATCTTCTGAGGGATAGACACCGTAGGCCACATTTATCAAGCAGGAGTTCATAGCTGTAAAAATGCCTTCGGGCAATATATTTGTCATAGATTATAGGTTATACACACTATAGTCCGTTGCAACTCGAGAAGTTAGGGCGAGGGTAAGACGGGCCGGGGAGGGATGAAGCAGACGGAACCCTGGAGAAGAGTTGGGGAAACCTCCTTCCCTCTTTAGCGTCCCGTCTGCTTCCTCCTCCCCGGCCCGTCTTACCCTCGCCCTACCTTCTTGAGTTGCAACGGACTATAGGTGTCCTTGAACTGACTCTATTTTGGTTGCATCATGTACAGTGAGCGAATTTCACACTACAGAGCCAAAATCTAGTCTAGATCTTATAATAGGACAGAATAAACGAAGAAAAGAAGCATAGTTCACAAACTTTCTAGTTAATCGAGTAATCGTTCCCAGTAATATAAATGCAGAACAGACAATGTAGGTGACATGGCAGCCAAACGAAAGAGTAGTGTCAAAGTACACTCCAAGATCACGGAACGATGAAACTTAAAATACAGTTATCATCGAGTGAGTACGAATACTGCACAATTTCACGTTTTTTACCGAAATACAAGACCTTCGTTTTCTCTGGATTAATGATTAAGAAATTTTTTTCGACATTAGTTTCAAATATGCGCTGCGTCACTCTGAAGAAGGTCACAGTCGACAATCGAACTAAAAAAAAAAGCTTGATATCGTTTGGAAATAACAAAATAACAAATAACAGCTCTTATTTCCCGATGAAGAACTGATTATTGTCCAGGATTGGTGTAACTATAACAAGTTGACGTTGAATATAAAAAAAAACTAAGTATGTTATATTCCACTCAAAACAAAAAACAAATCAACTATGCTAACTGCAAAATTTATATTGCCAACTCTCTTTTAGAACAAGTACATACATTCAAATATCTGGGAGTAATATTCGACTCACACTTACATTGGGAACATCACATTGCCTATATTTGTCAAAAACTGTCATATGCTTGCTACATTCTGCTGAAGGCTCGACAGTGCTTCGACTCTTCAACCTTAAAAATTATTTACTTCTCGATATTCCACTGCCATTTAACATACTGTACAGAAACATGGGGTACAACCTATGACACGTATCTTACGCCCATTATGGGTTTACAAAAAAGGGCAATTCGAATTATAACCAACTCACACTATACACAGGCATCGAGCATTTTATTTCATCACCTCAGCATTCTTCCACTTCATAAACTAGTAAAGTATAAAATTGCCACGCTGTTTCACGAAATAGTGACCTCTAACAACCCATTTCCTATAACTATACTTCTTAAAGGTTTCCGTCAAACTAGGGCAAATTTGTCGGGGCACTTTAACCTTCCACAATGCCACAACGTTTACGGGGAAAGGCTAATTCAATTCTGTGGGACAAAAATCTGGAACGCCCTTTCGAACGACCTTCGAAATTCGCATACTTTTAGCAAAGCACTGAAGCATTATCTCCTCTTATCTACTTAGATCATCGTTCATCCTCATCATCGTTTCTTTGGTATTGGTAACCGAGTTTAGCATCTAATATTGTAGCAACATGATTAGGAGTACTTTTGTTTCTTTCTATTGACATATGCCTGTCGCTCTGTGTTCTTGCGATATTTTGTTGATGAGCCCGAACTAGCCTAGCGGCTATGGGTTCATATGCTTTTTTCAATATTTTGTATACTTTTTTCGGTCAATAAAAGATTGATTGATTGATTGATTGATAACGCACAAAAGTATCAGAGAAGTTATTTGAAATGCCTACAACGTGGCGACGGTGAGTCAGGTAGCTCTCAAGCCATTTTAAAAGCACAGGAGGAGACCCATTTCGTGACAATTTGTGCAATAGCAAAGCGTGGTTCAGCTTCATCGAAGGCCTTCTAGCGGACACAATAAACAAGTAACGTCAACATGACCGCGCCTTTCAACCGCGCTCCATATCGAGGTGGGCCATTTTCGGCACTGCGCGAAAACATTCCACGGACCGCTGACAACAAGAAAAGCAAGCAAGATAATTTGGCAGTGCGTTGAAATAGGTACCCATTTGACCCAGAATAGCACAAACAGCAATTCTCGGGAGATACGCAGATAAAACTGCACCACAGTTTTACAATGCATTCTGTATCAGAAAGCAAAGAAAAAGCAAGTGTCTGTGTCCGTTTAAATAAACCTTCGTTTGTGAGAGGAGGAGGTTGCCGCAGCGCGGTGGAATGCGGGCGTGCTAAGTGGCTACTCTGCCGTCGCCGGTTGTTCTTCGCTCTGGGTTTCCGTAGTAACGGTGCGTGAGCTTTGATGTGTGCGTGTAGTTAAAACGATGGGTGCGGTTCCTTTACAACTGACTACGATTGCGGTTCCTTCCTCGAGTGGTATGGATGTGGTTCTTTCCACCGAGTGATATGGATGACCGTATCCAAGAGCGTCGACGTGCTCTAACAGGGAGAGTATAGGAAAAGGGTGAAAAAAACAGGAAGATCCAATGACGGGTTTTTAGGGAATGCGTTATCGCGACCCTTAGGAAACGCCACACAAGTCCCCCTTTGGAAAAAGCTAACACTGACCCCGTAACGAAGCCAAAAAGAGGCAGCGAAAAATAGAGGAAGCAAAAGAGAACGCCAAAACAGAAAAGTGAAGGGGTCAGCGTTAGCGTTTCCCAAAGTGCATGTCGTGTGTGGCGTATCCCAAGGGTCATGCTAACTCATTCCTTAAAAATCCACCAATGGACGTCCCTGTAATTATTTCTTTCATCGACGGAAATCAGGGCAGCGTCAGAGTGCCAACTGTGACGATGTTGGTTTAACGATGCGATGATTTCAAGCTTTAATTGTTACTTGCTAACTACATGTTCATCGAACCTGTAGTACGCAACTGATGTTAGGTAGTGAAAGATTACAATCCATGTCGTCACGACGAGAAAAATTCAGGTCATGACGTCACGAACAGAAACCATATATGAACGCCATGAATATATCTTGGGCTCATAGTCACCGGCCGCTTGAGGGCAACTCTGGCCAAAGCCTCAAAATGAAATAAATTACTGGTATCGCTGTAGTGACACAAAATACGACCCCAGCCAAAATATTACGTCCGGGGGACGCCGCATTCTCAACTAATGCCGGTACTAAAAATACGACCCGCCGCGAGCCGCTGCTCCTTAGTGGGCGGCCAGCGGGTTGCCGATCGCTAAGGCAACATTGGGCCGTGACGTCAGTATCGTTCTCTTTTTTCCTCCGGTCCGGGCGTTGCGCGGAGTGCGCTTCTTTGAGCCGCTACCGCCGCTACTTCGGCTTGTGATTGGCGTGTTTAGCCGTTGCTTTTATCTGTAGCCCATGTAGCTTCGGTATAGCCTTTGTTTATTTGCTTGTGAGGACTCCAAGACTCGTTTTAGCGAGCAACTCGGTGCGCCCAAGACTGCCCAGCTGTTCCTCGAAAGATGCCGTGTACAACTTGTAGCGCTGTGGGCTGCTCAAACAACCCGCTGGGCAACCCGGAGGTGCTTTTACGCAAGTTTCCAACGGACCGGAAAGTGGAGAAGGTGTGGGTGAACGCTGTTCGACGAGTGGACTTCGAACTTCGGCTTTTACGCGGCCGAGGAAAAAAGAACGAAAAAACAGACGTTTACAGCCCAGCACACGTGTGTTCGGGCGCCGCGGCCCACGCCGGAGAGCCTCAAAGCTTCGTGTCTGGGACTGACCCGCAGCTCGAAAGCGAGAGGGCCCCCAGTACTGTACGTCACTGGCAGCGCGGCGTAGAGCAACTCCGCTCCATCCACGGAGCCCCGATGACAATTTAGGCCTAGCGACGAGTATAGAAGACCGCACGCACTGAGACAGCCGCCGAGTACGGTACCAAACGAGTTCACTTGTTTTCTAGTCGCTAGCTTTTGGCTATACAAGCGACGAGTACGGCATAGCGCACGCATCGGCGGCGGCCGGCCGAGTACGGCACCGAAAGAGTTCACGCGTTTTCCAGTCACTAGCTTTTAGGTATGCGCACTATCTCTTCCTACACTCTCAAGAAAAAAGGGGTAAAAGGGTGTATCGTTACACCCTTTGTCCCATATAATACACCCAAAACTCACTTCGACGTACTGAAGCGCCACAGTCGAACAGAAGACCCGAAATTTTACGAGGGGCTTGATAGCCGTGTGGCACAACTTAATAAAATAGATAATGTACGTTTTACTGACTACAAAGACACATAATCAGGGTTTTCTTGGCCCTTCTGTAAAAACTCGGTGTTTTTTTTTCATGTGGTCTTTGATACGTACTTTAGCCATTTAAAAAGTTATATCGCACCGTTATGAAGCCCTCGTAAAATTTGGGGCCGCCTGTTCTGACTATAGGGCGCTGTACGTCGAAATAAAGTTTTGGGGTGTAATATATGGGACAAAGGGTGTAACGATACACCCTTTTACACCCTTTTCTCTTGAGAGTGTACATATGCTGGATAACTACCACGTATACAGAATTAAAACAAAATCAGCGTACCTCCTATCTTTGGACGGCTAGCGCAACCACATAGCGCAACAGAGGTAGGTGCCGCTCGGCCTGCGTACTCGTTGAACGAGAACGATCCTGACGTCACGTCCACATAGCGGCTGATTTCCAGTGTTACCGGGGCCTCGAGCGGCGAGTTTAGGTTTTGTTGGCCGCGCCCCAAACAAAACTTTGAGGCGTCGATATCTTTAAAACTACGCACAATAACGAGAAAAAAATTACACCTTGCAATTCAGGGACGCTGACTGCGCTAAAAACAATCATAATCCCCAAAAAATCAAAAGTATGGACCGGAGTCGCCCTTTAAAAATAACTGGGTGTGGTTTATTATGTCCCCGCTTCTTACTTTGTGATTCGTTTCTAGGCGTTAATTCTCATCGGCAAATGCCGCCCCTCGCTGGCTGCAGAGAAACAATAAAGATGCTCGGGATTGGTCTCATGGTTCTCCGTGACTAGGATAAATCCGGCAAATCTGTCTTTCTTATGGCGTGAATCCATAGCGCTATCATAGCCATTTTGTTTTCTGTTTTGGGGCGTCGGGGATGTCTCGGTGGTAGCTTTGTTGTTTGTGGCCGGGTTTATTTGTGGACGATTCAGTTGGCACGGGCTAAAATGGTCTCTGGCTCTGCTTAGATTGTTTACCACGTCAAGCATGGCAAAATGTGCGATTACTACGAGTCCGTGACGTCTTTTATTTTGATGCCTGTCTCGCTCCGTCGTAGCTGCTGAAGAGGGGGCCCGGAGCTTCGTCAAGCAGCAAAAAATCGTATCATATCGTATTGTTTAATATTATTTGCAAAATGTTTTGGGCTACGCTCTAAGAAATCTAAACATTTACTTCCGCGCAAAAATCATTGGGGAAAGCCAATTTCTGCAATATAAGCAGGAAGTTCGTCGAATAAATAAATCAAAATTTGTTTAGACAAAAAAAATGAAAAAGAAGTTTTTAGCTTTAAAGCATTGTGAAACGTAATGCTCTGTGCCAAAGTGCAGACTGCTTTTTTAGGTCTAAAGATATTTTCAGCCTGGTTTTTTTTCGTGGCAGCGTGCACAGGTTTGGCTCGCAAAACGTCGGTGCAACCATGCCTTTCGAGATTATTTCTCGCGCTCTGCTCCGGCCTTTCCAAACGCTTGGCTGCCCTGCAGAAAAGGCGAGCCTTCAATCGCACCCCTGTCTGTTTCAATCTGGATGCGCATCGTATCGGCGTGCGGTCGTGCATCACTACAGCGTGGTGCACGTTAAAGACCCCGGGCTAGCGGTTGTACCGCACTGGTCAAATTGCTCATCTGCAGCTAAGAGACAAGTCGCCCGTTGAGGCAGACTAAGTTCAGGCTGTATAAACATATACACACCAATTTCACTTTAAAAGCGAGCCAACTCAGTTCTCTAGATGTCCATGTGGCGCTTAGAACCAAACCAGAAACGGAAACACAATCGCCTCAAAGCACGCAGTGGAGTGTGAGCCCGCGGCATGAAGCCTGCATCTTTATTGTTCTCATAATCTGAGTATAAAAAGGCGATTCAATTTCTGTTAATTCGTAATTTTTATTCGCTGCCCCGGTCTTTGAGTTCTTTCGCTGGGTGATAGGTTAGAATGGAAGATCGGAAGAACAGGAAACCAGCTAGGCGTAAAACGTGTTTTCCCATCGTAAGACAGCCAGCCGGATTAGAGGCACACACAATGTCTTCGACCGACAGGGTGGTCACGCTGCTCGGTTGCAAGCTCGACCGCAAGCTGGGAGACTTCAGAGCCCGCTTTCGCGAAGACCGCCGCCCGGCCAACACAGGCACCAAACCCTAAAGCCCTCACACGGGGGGGGAGGTACTCATTGCGTTGCAGTAAATTCGGGCTGCTCGTCTGCAAGCCGTGCACGCAGGGAGCCCTCGCCAGGCGCTCGAGACCAGCCTGCTAGAAACACGGCTGCTAGAAATCAGGAGACCATGGTGGCCCCGCAAGGTCATCGTAGCGAAGACCGCTGCAAGCCTAACGCTCTTCTCCCTCTTCAACCGCAACCTCGATACTTCCTCACCCTCGTCCCAAAAGCTCCATTTAAACCATCATCACCATTTCTTATAAAAATTTATCTGTGCGATTCCATCTCCTCATCGTTGGACGCGGCGCCGAGGGGCATCACGGTATGCATGGGCGACTTGCCTTTCTGCGGCGGCGCGGCTCTCCTGAGTCGAAATAAATCACGATCACAATCACTATTGAGTGCGAATCTATATTTTGACTCGTTTTCCTGATTTTCATTGACTCGCTTTCCTGTTTTTTACTGAAATTATTAAACGCGTAGTTTGTTTTGAAAAACAAACAACAACAACAACAACAACAACAACAACAACAACAACAACAACAACAACAACAACAACAACACAACAACAACAACATCATAATCATCATCATCATCGTCGTCGTAGTCGTCGTCGTCGTCGTCGTCGTCATCATCATCATCGTCATCATCATTGTGGGCATTTGTTTTACACCTTTCGCGCTTCGAAAAGGTGAACCTTCAAATTTCGATCAACTTTTTCTTGTCAAAGATCTGTGTTACGGCGAGACGCGGGTAGCACATTTCGCGCAGCTCCAAAGTTTAGTAGACCGACGATAATGGTGATGATGATAATTGGTGACTATTTCTTTGTATCGTTTGGCTTGGTTGCGAGCGTCACCAAGCGCCCCGCAGTAGCAGTCTCTACCGCGCGAATGCAATGTCCTAAGGAGCGCAGCGAGCGTGAGAAAAATTTTCGGGGGCCATGGTATGAATTCAAAAGTAACCTGACACTGTGACGAAACGTGGCATGTCATGTCTCCGTGATGTGACATGACACCGTGACGTCAGGCTTTGTGACTTTACGGTGCCGCGTGACGTCACAGTCGCATCACGTAAAAAGTATAGTCACGTGACGTCACATGACAACGTAACGTCAGGTAACACCATGACGTCATGGAAAAACGTGCCGTCAGAGTTCCGTGTCATTAAAACTTTGGTTTGGGCTAGTTGATCCATGGTAGGAATATGGTTTAAAAGCGCAACCAGACAGGGACGATAGGAAATAACGCAAACGACAGGGACAGGCGTGTCGTCACATTGCAACATGACATCATGTGACACCGTGACGTCATGGAGCAATGTACCGTCGAAACCATGTGACGCCTCATGTCAACATAACCTCACGTGACGCCGAATTTCGACATGATCTCACGTGACGCCGCATGTCAACATGACCTCACGTGACACCATCACGTCATGAAGGAACATGCCATCAGAGTCACTTGACGTTCTTACAACCGGACGATGAAGAACAAGAGAAGCGAGGGAGCTCGCGCTTTTGGGGTTTTTCTCCTGTCTGAAAACGAAATGTGAAGGATAAGGTCGCACCGACCGACTGTCTAGCGTTTTTGCCTTCGTGTTTCTTGGTCACTGAACATTTGGTGCCGAAACCCGGGAAGCTTCGCATTACAAGGGCCCATGCTGCACGCCGCAGGGTATTTCAATCCTGCAGCTGCAAGGGACTTCAGCAAATCCTTGGCGGGAGCAGACCACTGGGAAAGGAACAGAGACGGAACCTTGGTAGGCGACCTCACGGCCTCGGAAGTATTAATAGTGAATGGAGAGGCTGAAGGCGAAGCGGTCGACTGGACAGGCACAAAAGACGGATTATGAACGACGCCAATCGAATTCTACATGATCCCAGCCCCGACGAGCAAACGTGCGTTCGATCAAGGACAGACTCGCTACTATAGTCGGTTACAAGTTAAGAAGGTAGAAGAAGCTCCTCCCACAAGCGTGATGCGCCGGTTTCAAATCCCTCCGCAGTCGAAAGAAGAGTTCACTGGAAACGCTCCTTGTTCCGCTTCAATGGATAGATATTGGTTACAGAGTGATGCCAACTTGTCTCCGATCCCACTTTTTTAAGAAAGCGACCTTTGTATTCATCGGAGGGGGCACCGAGCCCCTGAAAGCAGCCTTTGTATCCATCGGAGGGGAACATAATCCCCGAAAGTCGTATTTATTTCCATCGGAGGGGGAACACTCTAATCTCCCTCTCGTGGCTTCCACAATGCTAAGTCACAGTCGAAAGATAAAGCAAATATGTACAGAAAGGCAAGACCCTCCTCGCGCGTTGGCCGCGACGTCACGGAAACGATGGGACGCTATTGGATGCGGAGGTGGCGGAGGGATATATGATTCCCTTTCAGGGGCATTTGCCGCTACCTTCTTGACTTGTAACCTACTATAGCAACGCAGAGCTCCCAACAACTTGACGGTGAGCTAGAGTCGCTCGTTCCACTCAAAAAACAAGAAAGTGAATGCACCGCCACTGCAGAGTACCAAGACGAAGCCGTCTGGGTGCTCAGCGGAGTGGGGAGCAAGATTGAATCTCTAAAATCGCAGAGAATAATAGCTTCGGCGGCGATGACCGGAAACCAAACCGGCATTCAAGACCCCTTAGTGAGACGTAGGCCAAAACTTCCGGAGCTTGAACTTTCTGCCTTTGATGGAGAGCTAGGCACCTGGCTCAGATTCTGTGAGCAGTTTGATGGAGCCATTCATACCGGTGCAACCCTAACAACCACAGATAAGTAAAGTTCCAATACCTTCGTCGGTGTCTAACGGGAGGTGTTGCTGCTGCGATAGCCGGGCTACCAACAACAGAAACCTGCTATGCCGAAGCAATCACCATCTTAATTTTACAACAGCGGTTCGGAGACCAGAGGAGAATAGAGCGTCAGCATCTGAATGCCCTCATGAATCTACCTCTCACTGCTTCAGCCAATAACGTGAGGAGCTGAGAAACCTGTATGACACCACACAACTCAACGTTCGGTGTCTAAACTCGTTAAATGTTTCCGCTTAAAGACCTACGAACAAGCAACAAGCCGAAAGGACGATACTCTCCCTCAATTCCTCCTTTCCGTTCGAGAAAGAGGGAGACTCCCCTTTCTGCGTAGAGTAGCTCAGAGACGCGCTCCTCTGGGGAGAGGAGGAGAGAAGTGTGCGAGGGGGTGGAGAGGAGAAAACTGGGAACTGGTTTTCTGCCCGACAGAAGACAATTCTGTAGGTCGGCCTTTATGTTTTTCAGCCATGCTCTGTGACATCCTTGTCAGGGCATTATTTTACGAGGTTACAGTGGAGCATTGCCGGCAAGTCAACAAGACCGCTTTCGTCAAAACAGCAACTAAATACCAAGGGGACGGATCGGCGCATGGAACTTCAAGCTCAGCGAATACCCCGTCTGAATCGGTGGCCGAATTGAATGGAATGCTTCGCTTCTTGCGCGTGGAAGTAGAAAGCCGGGAAAGATTTAGCCTTGAGGATTCTCGAAGCAAGCACGAGACAAAGGCAGCAGCTGACAGTATCAGCACTTCATAACGCAACCAATGCTACACTTGCTCAGTGCTATTTCTGGCATTTAAAAAAGCACACAATGCCGTCCTGTGATTGTAGCGAACAAAGAAATAAAAAAAATAAGGCTGTTATCATTGAACTTCAGATGTTTCCCATGCACAATACAAGGTCACCGCGCACGAGATTGCAGAAACAAACTGAGTTGTACAATTTGAAGAGGCAGACATGCAACCATATTGTGCAATCCCGAGTTTGTAAGCAGATGAAGGAACGTTCAAACCAAGGTAACGATTCGATCTGTGTGTCTGAATTCAGCTTGGGCGCACGCTCAGAAACGAAGTTTAGTGATGGCATGTATCTCCAGACGTTGAAGGCAGTTGTACTGACCTGTGATGGCAGCTGCTTTGTCAAGGGAATAATCGACAGAGGCAGCCAGCGCACATTTATCAAAGAAGAGGTAGCACAACGCCTAGGACTGAAGGTCCTACGGAGAATCAAGATAGCACTCAACACTTTTGCCAGTTATTCGCCGAAGGTTATAAAACACAGTATCGTTTTAGAGGTAAAGCTCAAAAGTCAATTTGACAATACAGAAATAACCTTTGAAGCTATTTCTGTCCCGGTCATTTTCCAGGACCTATCTACTTCAGCAACTGACACCGTGTTTGTGCGACTGCTGCGAGAAAGCAGGAGATTCCTTGGAGTAATAACAGTTCCTGGAGTAAGTCTGTTGAATGGATCCGACCAATTGTGGGAGTTCTGCACAGGAGACGTGATCAGGTGCGCAGATGTGAATGGATTGGTAGCGATAAACACCAAGGTGGGCTGGACACTACATAGTCTTTCAAGGCAGGTGGGGAGGCTTTTATGGGATTCAAATATGATCATATCCGTCCTACAATCGAAGACAGAGGAAGCCCAAGTGGAAGGGACGCTACAGGCCTTCTGTAAGTTAGACAGAATGGTAGTTGCCGACAGCGGGCTCGGCGACACTGATGCAGACACCATCACACGCTTTGAGCGAAACACCGCTAGGAAAAACGGACGATACGGAGTGGTGCTTTCGTGGAAAGAAAGCGCAGTTGATATGCTCACAAACAACTGAGAAGTTGCCATTTTGTGGCTGGGGAGTTTGTTGAGAAGAATTTCACAAAAGGAGGGATTACTCAGGCGGTGTGATGAGATAAGGAGACAGTATTTGCGTGCTGGGCATGCAGAAGTGATAACAAGCCGAAAGGAAAGCGACAGCGCACAGGTCACGTATTACAAGCCGCACACAGAAGTAATGTGTGAAGATGCAATGATAACAAAGATTTGGTCGTCTTCGGCTCATTTTCTCACGCAAGGGTGCAGGTCGTTGAATAAATGCCTAGTAACAGGACACAATTTGAGCCCCAAGCTCCTGCAGGTCCTGCGCCGAATAAGATGGTACTCAATCGCAATGACCACCGAATTGAGAAAGCGTTTCTATAGATCGGCATTCGTGAAGAAGATCGGGATGCTTATAGATTCCTGTGGTCTGCTGAGGAGCCAAGTTTCTCTTTCAATAGGAAAACGATTCAAGAGTGGAGGATGACTCGGGTATTTTTCAGATCCAGGTCCAGTCCATTCATGCTCACTGCTACAATACATCATCACTTGAAGTTGGCCTGCAAGGAAGACCCACCATTAGCAGGGAAACTCAGAACATACTCATTGATGATCTACTTTTCGGAGCCGAGGGCATTGAATATGATGTGAGGCTACACGACACTTCCAAGAACGTCCTGGAGCAGGCACGAGTGACAGTTCATAAATGGAGTGCTAACAATGAACAACTACAGGCGCAGTTAAACAGGGACGCGCCTAAAACTATGACAGAAGAAAAAAAGCCTCTCACTTTTTTTCAATTTCTAAGGTACTTGGAATGATTTGAGACCTCGAAGGTGACTGCCTTATTTACAAAGTGGATTCTTTGCTTGAATTCCTCTCATCAAATGTGGACACTAAACGGTTCATCCTCAAAGCAGCCTCGAGAGTATTTGATCCTCTTGGATTGATCGCGCTCTTCGTGCTAACAGCTAAGCTGCTGTTTCAGAAGCTATGGATATTGGGGATCAGCTGGGATAAAGAACCCCCCCCTTTCCTGATTATTAAGCACGGAATGGCACGCTTGGACGGTGTACACTGTTCAACTACATTCGTTAAAAATACCAAGACAGATGGAGCGAGGCATTCTGGCAGGAGCCAACAAGGTACAGCGACACCTCTTTGTAGATGAAAGCCCGAGAGCCCACAATTTGTATGCGTACTTTAGAACAGCCGATGACCAAGGAAATATAGCTACCATGTTAGTTGTCGCGAAGACAAGAGTGGCACCGATAAAACCTTTATCACTGCCTAGGTTGGAGCTGACGGTAGCGAATTTTGGAGTTATAATCTCACGATACATAAAAGAGTCCTATTATGGCGTGGAACTTGACTATATTATGTGGTCCGATTCAACGGTTGCCCTAATTTAAGTGACAGGATTTCCGCAAACATAAAAGCCATTTGTAAAAAAAAAAATACAACAATAAAACAGGGTGGCGGAGATAAGCGTCATGACATCCCGGAACTCTGGAGGCACTGCCCCGGTCAAAACAATTTGGCGGACCTTTTGACCAGAGATTAGGAATTCAGGAGCCTCAGAACAGCTCTCTTTGGTGGAAAGGGCCCAGCTGGCTAAGTCAAGAACCCTCACAATAGCCTGAATCTTCAGTGTTCCCGCAAGATACGCCGCAACTAGAAGTCAAGGAAGAGGCACATGTGCTGTTTGAGAAAGATCAAGATGTTCCCTCATTATTCGACGCCGGAAGTTCGGAGAATTACCAGAACGTTCCGAGGATCACTGCCTTGGACTTTAGATTCGCTAACAAGGCTCAGGAGTGAAATAACGAAATGCGAGGTGGATTGATTGCAGCGGAGTTGGACAAAGCAGAGCAGTAATGTATTAAGCAACAGAACGAAAGGTTTCGGACGGATATTAAGCTCCGCAAAAAACAGACAACGGAAGTTCATGCAAGACTCTCGGAGTTTCATATTTTCTTTGACGAAAACAACACCCTGCGAGTCGGAGGACGTCCGCAGAGGTTGACTAAAAGTCTCGATATGAAACACCCAGTCCTATTACCGAATGACTATAACTTTGTCAAGCTAATCGTGATGGACGCTCATTGTAAGGTTATGCCCGGGAGAGCGGCGAGCACGATGTGTTACCTACGAGAGAGGTACTGGATTATACGTGGTCGGCAACTGACCAAGTAGGTAATAAAAAGTTGTCTGATATGTTCACGGTTGAATGCAAAGCCCACTGCTGTTGAGCGAGCTCCGCTACCGAAAGATCGAATTAAGGAGACAAAGCCGTTTGAGGTGACCGGAGTCGACTTCGCCGGCTACTGCACGCGAAGAAAGACGACGATGGCTGCAGCAAAGCGTACATCGTACTTTTTACGTGCTCCTCCACTCAAGCAGTTCATCTGGAGCTCTCAACGAGCCTCACTGCGGAAGCTTTCTTGCTTACATTCCGACGGTTCATATCAAGAAGAGGCATTCCGCGGGACATATACTCTGACAACGCACCAGCCTTCAAGAGAGCATAAAAAAAAACATACGAAAGGCATTGGGTTCACTGAAGCAATAAGTACTCAAATCATACATTGCAGAACACAGAATAGACCTATTGCTATATTACCCAAGCATCAAGGAGAATGCAGGGATTGGTGTTCCACGCGGCGCACGTGCTGGCCTCAGCAGTAGTAAATTTTGTAAAGCAAATACCTAAAACAAGTCTCAACTTGCACGCGCGTTCGTCAACGCTTTATTTTGGTTGTTTACTTCGAATCTTTTATACGGAGAAGGCGCGCGCGTGTGGCGCGTGGAACACCAATCCCTGCATTCTCCTTGATGCTTGGGTAATATAGCAAATGGTCTATTAACTGGAAGTTTATTGTTGAAGCCGCTCCATGTGGCTTCCACAATAAATGGCGAAATAGGCTCCTCCGATCTGTCAAGACAGCACTTAAGAAAAGTGTTGTGCAGAAGCAGCTTATGCTTCGAAGCATTGACGACTACTCTTGCAGAGGTGGAAGCAATCGTAAACTCAAGACCACTGACATATCTCGATTCGCTAGTGGGAGAGCCATCAGTCATCACGCCATCACATTTCTTTATAGGACAAAGTTTGACAGTTCTACCAGAAACAAACTTGTGCGATAACCGCCCAGGATGGGTGACACACAAGGAAACAGCTGGCAAGTTTCAGTATGAAAAAATTATCATGGAACATTCTTAGAAGCGCTGGAGGTTTAAGTACCTGTTGGAGTTATGGCTTGTTCACACACCCCCGATTTCTTGCGTTACGTTACGAAAAATAACAGGGATATATGTGCTTCGTATTAGGCGTGGCTACCAATTCAAGGAGATAGCCTGGCACATGACATTCGAGACACGAATGTTTCGGGACACAAGACTCGTCGTAACGTATACGTAAGGAGTTGAGCTCGGTTCAACCTTTCACACAGCACCATTTTCTTCCGTTACGTCTACGTCACCGAAACATTCGTGTCTCGAATGTCGCGTGCGAGCTATCTCCGAATTGCATACTTCGTCTCACTTAGCATGGACTAAGCGCAATGCTGGCTAGGCGAGCGGCTAGCCTTGACTGCCTTGTCTGAAGCACTGCTGCGCGAGCGCTAGCGAGGCTTGATTCGTAGCAACTAGTCGCGCTTTAGCGCGCGGCAACAATAGTTCATACTGGTGAGACCACGCTTAATGCGAAGCACAGATTTCCCGGTGACTTTTCGTGACGTAACGTAAGAAGACGGGTCTGTGTGAACGACCCTTTACGGTCACCTCATTGATATCTCTGTAAGTGGATGCCGTAGTCATAGTAGAAAATAACCGAGCTTCCAAGCCGTTCTGCGGAGCGGACGGATTTGTTCGTGCCCGTCTCGTGAAGCAGCAAAACGCCACGCTCATGAAGACACCCGCACAAAATCTTTATTTGCTGGAGATTCGTCAAAATCAACTTCAGGCTCGGGAGGATCTTACAACCGGACAATGAAGAAGAAGAAGCGAGGGAGCTCTTGCTTTTTTTTTTTTTTTTTTACTCAGTATGAAAAGGAAAAGTAAAGGATAAGGATGGAGGTCGCACCGACCGATTGTCTAATGTTTCTGCCTTCGTGTTTCTTGATTCCTGAACAGACATCACATGGCAGCGTAAAGTTCACGTGAGCGACACCGTGACGTCATAGATTAGCGTGCCGTCAGTCACGTGACGTTACATGGCAACAAGTCCCGTTACACCGTGACGTCATAGAGTAACGTGCCGTCAGAGTCACGTTGGGTCACCTGGCAACGTGCTATCAGTCACGTGACGTCACATGGCAACATGACGTCATGTGACACCGTGACGTCATGGAGTAACGTGGCGTCACGTGACCTCAAAGAATCGCGTTACACCATGACGTCGAGAGGCGTCAGAGTCACGTGATCACATGACGTCACACACACAGCATGTGCCCTGCTCAATCGTAGCACATCCTGAAACGGCGTCTCCGAGCTTTTCAGATATGATCACGACATGCTGGAATATTTTTTTTTACTTAGCTTACTTCAAGTAAGCGAGCGACCTAGAATGCTCCCTCCATCTAGAAACGAAAAAGTATAGAAAACTGTTTCTGATTAACATAGGGACTTCTTTGTGGGCTATAAGATTACATTATTTTATTTACCGACGCGTACACGTACAAATACATGAATCCGTCAAAAATTTCGTGACGAATCATTGATAATTATAATAAATGAAATTATCGACACATTAGTCAATACTCCCATACACCGTTTATTTTAAGGCTCTGGTTACTCACTTACTACTGCGTAATTTCGATTAGTGGACCCGAAGCCCGTAAACCATTGTCATCTACATAAATCGAGAAGTGAAGAGAGGATGGAAGATGCCTTTCTGATTGTGTCATCACATCATTAAACACTGGCAGTCTGAGCACGCTGCCTTGTGAAACGCGACAAAACAGATGCTCTTTCTGAGCAACACCTCCTAGATAAGAAAGACTAAGTGCTGAATTTTTCTGCGTCACTAAAGAAGGCCACCGCAGGCCAAAAATTAGACACGACTATAAGGCGTCAACGTTCGGCTAAAAGTCCTGTTCTCACTGATTGGACACGACTCCTGGCCGAACGCTACTTCCGTCATCATGTCCAATCTCTAGCTTACGGTGGCATTCTTTAATGGCGTAGGAAAATTCACCATTTAGGTTTTCTCTTCTAGGAGGTGTTGTCCTAAGTCTATCCGCCTGGTGTCATAACAAAGTTTCTGGCATCGCAACAAAGAAAAAGAAAGATCGACAACGTTATTTGTTGAATAGGAAAAAAATAACATAGTTTATCATGTGATAAAGACCGAAGAGATAAGGAGTTGGAACGAGCTAACTTGTTCACCTTTGTCTAGACGCAGCGGATGCTACGAGGGAACGCGACCAACAAGCGCGTCAAAAGTAAATCATAGGTTTGATCTGTTTGATTGGTTCAGCGATGAAAGACACAGACGGAAGCACGATCAATGTGATGTTGAGCCGTGCATACGGAGGGCGTAAGGCAAGTGCTACGTGTGTGTGCTACGTCACATGACTTTGTGAGGTTCCTTGATTCTGACGTCACACAACGTCATGACGTCACGCAGAACCGTGGCGTCACTATATATTATGACGTCACGTGACTCGAGGGTGTCACGTGACATCATGGTGTCGCATGACCTCAGGTTGTTATTTGATGTCAAAGTCCTTTGTGACAGTTCTTTGTGAGGGCTCTTCGCGACTTTTTTTTAATAAAAAGCAGCTGACGAAAACATAATGTGTGTTAAAAAGAGAAAAAAAGGAACATGGTTCAAAAGAAAATGTTAGAAAGGTGTTGCCGAAGCTTTCTCGAGTCGCCAAAGGTGTTTTTGTTCCGTTGTTGAGTTTTAATTGTTTGTCCGCTTAGCGGAACCACGCTATCTATATAGTGGCAGGAAACAACAACACAACCATGCAACTTCCTGGGTATTTTCAAACCGCCCCCGTGCCCTTCCCATCAGTTTGTCAATAGGATATGCAGGCGTATTTGCAGACAGATCCATGTTTACACTGTCGCGGGACCTAAAGGTCTACATTAGCGGAATGCGCAAACGCGTGCACTAGCCCTTATCTGAAGTGAGACAAGCTTATGATCTGGAGAGGAATGACCGATTAGGAGGGGACGGCGTGCATATAACCCGGCTATCGATGGAGAGCGGTTTAAGGGCATGCTGCCAGGGCTGCAACCTTGTCGCTTCCCCTGCTATTGCAACCGAAGGTGATGGCAGCGCATCTGTTCCACTGGATGGCCTGCGTTGTTTTCCTGCTGCAAGCCGCAACAAAGCACATCAGTAAGTGCGTTCGAGTCTGCCACGTTGGAATCTACTCAGAGAACAATAGTTAAATCGCACTTTATGTTGACCCAGCCAAGTAGAGGATGGAGATGTCCCATAAGGGCCCCGGGTGTGTTGTCCGCTTTGTGCCATACTGTTCTATACTCCGTTCACCCTTTAGCTGAGACTACGGTGGGAGCTACGTGCCTGCCCATAGCCTCCTCTATACTCGCAAAACCTGGCAGTTCGACGACGGAGCCGTAGAGTGCGCGGTCGCAGCTTTGGAGCGCGAGGATCTGGGAGCACAGAGCAACAGAGATCCATTTCTCGGAGAACCTGGACGTCAGCGCACAACTTTGCAGCGGCGAGGACCCGAAACACACTTGTTCGCACGGGAGAAGTGTGTTTCGGCATCTCGCCGCAGCGGGGCGCCAGTCACGTGGCTCTCCTCTCATCCGTTGTCTGCCGCTTCGCCTTTTCCATTTCGGCGGCACGCTTCTCGTGATGATCTACCAGTCTTATAGTCAGTATATAGGAGGCTATGGCCTGCCGGACAAATCAGCCGCCTCATTTTTTTCGAGTAACCCGGCTCTCCGCGTACGGGTATGGCCGGGAGCGTGGTGACGTGGTGAAAGAGATGCGTGTGACTGGTCCAACGAGGACGTAGCTTCCACTGCAGTAGCTGAGGGGTGAACGGAGTATAGTGTTGATTCTTGTTTTCTTTTTTTCATGTAGAACGTCTTAAAATACGCCTCGATCAAATCCCTGTGTCACAATCGCACGTAGTCATGATGCTTAAATAGAGTTTAAGATTTCGATGTCAAAACGCGACGAAAGGAATTTCTTTTCCTAGAGAGACACTGAGGAGCGGAAACCCTCCCTATCACTAGCAGTTAATAAATAATTGCTGTAAAGTTTGCAAGCGGAATACTAAAAACAGATGGGTCAAGTGGGTAGGAGGCATCCTATAATCTTTTTTTTGTTTTGTTTTTGTTTGATAACTAAAGTTTAGACAGTCGATCTGTCCCAAATGTCTGGAATGCCATAACACTGGTAACGCCTATTTCAGACTGAGATTTTCAAAAAGGTCAGCAAAGCATGATGTGAGGTGATTCGCTGATTACCAGGAGAAGTTTTGAATGAGCGTCATTTGAGAGACCCATGCCAGGAGGCGTGAAGCCCAATCCGTTGCGGCCAAAGGGCGCGAGGTTTGATAACAGTGGTTTTTCGAGAGTCGTCCCAGCCCACATGCTCGAGCTGTTGGTCAAAAACATCCTCCCTTTACACTTAACAGGAGGTATAGAACTGTCCTAAATGATTTAGAATACAATTCAAACAGCGATGTAATGGCTGTGTTTGTTTTAATAGTTAAGCTGCAGGGTTTGATTCATGAAGCTCACTTTTGCCACCAGTCTCGTCATTCATTAGTCATTCGTACACCGTAAATAAAACTCCGTGGTCTTGTAGCTCCTTATTATTATTTTGTATTGCGTGCTCAATTCAACACTTGTTTTAATTTTTTTTAAAGTGGAATTAGGAATTTGGCGATTACATCGAGTTATATTTGATTGTATTCCAGCCTTTTGCGAGCGTTCCAATAAAAATAATTAATATACACTCACACAAATTCACAAAAAATACGGGCAGTTTTTTTTTTTTTATAATATACCTTTCTCAAAGCACAATCAAGCAACATTGGAGGTCGCCATTTTTTGGCGCAGGAAGCGTGTGATTGGATCCGAGTTCTCGCCGAACGCTGACGCTGCACGACTTCGATCACGTGATCTGCGCCGAAATAATGAGAACGTCTCACATTTTGAACGGGCATCGCTTTTGTTATGAGAAACTACAACGTGTCTCCCCAAAAACGTTTTCGTTTTTTCACCGGAAAAAAAAATTACGGATTATTGAACATCCAGTTTCCGCTTAAATGGAGCCCTAGCGGTTCGGACCAGATTCCAAAGTTTCAGAGATAAGCGCTATCCTCTTCAAAAGTTACGTGATTTTTTTAAAACTTTTAAAAGGAAAATGGGGTCCGATCTAGTAGTCCATCCGCTGCGCTGGCCACCATTTTTCCATTGAAAAGTTTCGAAAATAACGCTTATTACTTTTGAGTAAGTAATGGTTTGTTCAGAAGCTTGAGCATCTGGTCCAGACCGCTGGCGCTACATTTGGGCTGATTCTCGAAGAAACAAAGCATGGTGAATGCAGCCTCCGAGCACTTTTCCACGGGGCGAACATTCCCGATACCCTCTTCTCCCTGGTGCCGGCAGATCAGGTCACTGAGCTTGTGCATGAAACCAGAAGTCATTTCGTTGTTGTGCATACATGTTAAGCATACGACCGAAGCGCTCAAGTTTCGCCGCTGACTACAGCGCCATTCCAGCCCCTGGCGGGACGCCCCAATCCAAATGGCTCGTTGTTTTTCGCACCGCTTCGCCGCCATGGGCGGTTGGGTGCGCTAGTCAATAATATTAAGTGCGATAGAGAAGATATAAAACCCGGCTAGCACAAATCTGTCGTTGTTTACTGCAGTTACGACCTCCGATATTGTTGTAGTCAGTCCTTAATATTCTACCGCTTCCCTGAAAAGCCGTACGAGACTCAAACGGCGCCAAGCCTGGACCACGGCAGTGCTTCGACAAAAGTAAGTTTCTCGTTCGTTGGAAGATCAGTTTTGCTAAATACTCCGGAAAAACGAAATGAAATTGGTGTCGGAACAATAACAGCATGACTACCGAACGCGGGAAAGTCAGTTGGTAGTACGGAATATTTGATTTCCGTGCGCGTCTGTCCCTTCCCTTGAGGTGTTTGACGGGGCCTCGACCGCGGTGTTGGATCCCTCTGGCACGAGTATTTCAACTACAATCACCGACAGAATGAGAACGGCAGGGAGGAGCTTCAGTTACCCCGCCTCCTAGCTCAAGCTTCCAACCTTTGATAGGGCTTGTATCTCGCGAGCTTCGAGCGTGCACGGGCAGCCAAATCGCAGCGAAGGGCAACGAGGACGTGCTGCGGGTCGGCCGTTCGGAAGAGACGCATTGCCGTTCTTACTTTGTCAGCAGTCTTGTAGCTACGGGGCTTATGGGGGTGGCGAGTACAGCTTTGTCCTGCCGTGTGTGCTTCTTAAGCTTCCCATTTTTTGAGCTGTTTATCGTCATCATGTACGACCCTATAATATAAACATGCCTCCCCTCCCCCTCCCACACACACACGCACACAACACACTCCCACACACACAAGGAATGCACATCCCAGCCACCTCAGCCAACTACCCCCCCCCCCCCTTTTCCTAAAAAAAGAAAAATGCCTGGCTGCGCCATTGTTTGTCAGGGACAATAATAGTTCTTATTATTTCGGGTCGACTTTCCGCTGATCACACCAGAGATCTTATATTATTGAATAATGTTTCAGTGGGGGCGGTTCATTTTGGATTCCGCCAACGTCACCGAGGATCTGTTGCGTGCACTTCGTGAACACCTGCAAGGACGACGCTGGGCTCATCATGCAACAAGTTACCAGACGAGATGCCAGCCGAAGTGACCTTAATTTAATGGAGACTAATTGCAGGGAACCTACCAACCGTGTAATTGCATGCGAAAGATTCTTAGTTGATATAAATTAATTTTCACGCCCTCGCTCGAATATACAGGTGACCTTTCCTCGCCTATTTTGCATTCTCTATATGTGCCCGGTTCTTAGCCAGTTAGAAGTATCGTTAGTTATTTTGTAACTTCTGTGGTCTCTTCTGTCTTCGAGTTACATGATTTGGTTTAGTCTGTACCCCAAGCTTCAGTATAACTTGGCTAAAGATACAGATAAGTCTAGGTGATGACTGCTTTCTCACAAACTGGGAGACATCTTTCGTGAGATTTGGAATAATCATGAACAGCTGATCTGCCGTGCAAGATCCCTGAACTAGTCGGGGTTCTTGGCTCGACAAATTCTTTGACAGGTCTTGCTCCTCGAGATGGGTACATCATCTGCAAGTGTCCTGCCGGGCATGCTTCGAGTCTGCGCCAATGTCAAAGTGTTAAGAGCATAGGAAGCATTTTATATTGTCATGAGGTTAAATATGTTTACCTACTGGTGGTTGTGATAAAACTGTCATTAAAATATGTTGCACTGTCAACAAAACATTCCTGAAAGCGTTTCATTATGCTGCTGTACCGTATTTTCTGGACTATAGTCCGCAGGGCCGAATTTGGGTCAGAAATAAAAGTTATTGCTTAGATAGTATGCACCGGTGCATTGTATGCACCTGGTGCTTAGAAGTGAACACGCAAATCTTCTCAAAGACGGCACACCTTGAGAAATGTTTGCTTTCTTAGCTCACAAACAAACCTATAATATACACAAATCATCATTAACATACTCTTTTATTCACAAAATCAATCTCGTCTCGTCATAATCAACGATATTGAAAAACAAAAATCCTTATAGTCCGCACGCGTAGATAGTCCGAACAGCCTAACATTTCATCTTTTAGTTTGCGGACTATAGCCCGGAAAATACGGTACATTCCTGGAAACGCTTGAAAACACGAAAGCAACCTCTTTTCAAATTAATTTTATGTGTGTGCAAGAAATATTACGAAACAAACTGTATTCAGTGAAGCAGCAATTAAACACTGACAAGATGGATTAATTTTCCAGAAAATAAAAATGGTTCTAATAATGGCAATATAATATGTGTCACTGGTGTTTTCTTTGTTACACAACATTATCCTCCTAAAATGTCCCACACAGGAACGTATGAATCGAGCCCCCACCCAATATTTAGAAATCTTGCATGTGGATTGGACATCTTGAACCTGAAAGAGAAATGAAGTTTTAGAGCGCAGCTCTTATAGGCGCCCGTTTCCGGCTTGAGCGGCGTCGCCGTCGCCGTCAGCGTAACCGCGCGGTGCATGATGGGTAAATTTCCCCGCTAAATTTAGCGGAAAATTTTCCCCGCTAAATCTAGCGGAAAATTTTCCCCGCTAAATCTAGTGGAAAATTTTCCTCGCTAAATCTAGCGGAAAATTTTCCCGCTAAATTTAGCGGAAACATTTTCCCGCTAAATCTGGCGGAAAATTTCCCGCTAAATCTAGCGGAAAATTTTACCCGCTAAATTTAGCGGAAAATGTTCCCTGCTAAATTTAGCGGAAAACTTTCCTCGCTAAATCTAGCGGAAAATTTTCCCCGCCAAATCTAGCGGAAAATTTTCCCCACTAAATTTAGCGGAAAACTTTCCCCGCTAAATCTAGCGGAAAATTTTACCCGCTAAATTTAGCGGAAAATGTTCCCCGCTAAATTTAGCGGAAAATTTTCCCGCTAAATCTAGCGGAAAATTTTCCCCGCCAAATCTAGCGGAAAATTTTCCCCACTAAATTTAGCGGAAAACTTTCTCCGCTAAATTTAGCGGAAAATTTTCCCGCTAAATCTAGCGGGAAATTTTCCCCGCTAAATCTAGCGGAAAATTTTCCCCACTAAATTTGGCGGAAAATATTCCCCGCTAAATTTAGCGGAAAATCTTCCCCGCTATATTCAGCGGGAAAATTTTCCCCACTAAATCTAGCGCAAAATTTTCCCCGCTAAATCTAGCGAAAAATTTTCCCCGCTAAATTTAGTGGAAAATTTTCTCCGCTAAATTTAGCGGGGGAAAGTCGCCCTCCTCGAGGTCACGTGACCCCCAAGCCACGTGACCCCCCCCCCCCCGTGCCTTCCCTCCTCCTCAAGAGCTGCGCTGTAATCCGGCGTTACAGGGAGTTGTAAACGGCTTTTTATAACTCTCCATCCAACTGATCATTGTCATGAAAATTCGACTAAAATTATGTGCAGTCATCTGTATAAGAGACATTTATGCAAGAGATTTAGTCTAGGCTAGCCTCTTTTCGTTTTCAAGTGTCTTGTCCCTCTTCCTGAGAAAATCTCACGGCACATTACTGTTCAAACTCGCAGAAAAAGTAGTTCCATTAATCAGCGGGAGCAGGTCCCAGTAACTGCAACCTACTGCCTCGGTGAAGTGGGACAAATATCCCTGACAATAAATCCACGAGGTCTTTGTTCAGGTCGTGCCTTGGCGTTTTAGTTCCCTACTGTTAAGGCAGGCTGGTGCAGGAAGCGTGTTCAGCAGTACTGATATAATTAAGAAAATCGAAGGCACAATGCTCGCACCCGTCCGCGACTCCAGCCCAGCGAGGACCTGTAGTTGCAACTGTACGCCGGGGGTCTTATCTTTTCCCAGAATTATCAGCCTATGCCCGCACGACCCCCGACACGTTAATTTTTCTTCGACGGGGACGAGCCCGAAAAGCTATCCCACTCGTAGCCTCTAGAGCGAAAACGTAGTCTGCCGGTGGTTCAGCGACCGAAAAATAGTACCCCGACGTCTTCTGGCAGGACTCACAAAAACAGTGATTCATTGCGATTAGGAATCTTTCTTTTAAGATGAGCAGGCACAACGTTATTTCAGCGCAAAATTTAAACAAGCGTCGCTCACCTGTAAAGTAATCTCGTAGACGCCGCACGGCCGTACTTGTGAGGCGGACCCGGCTCGTTGGTGGGGCTTTCTCGGCGGGAGATCAGTGTTATTGAAGCTTCTGTATCGTTTCTTGACTTACCATGTGAAATAATTCTCGCACGCTTTCTAACCTTTTCTAAATCTTTACCGTACGCTCAAAACACCTGCGACGCCAATGCGACGCAACCGACGCGACACGACCATGTGTTGCATTGCGGTGGCGCTACCATCGCGATTTCGAAGCGCCCCTTGGTCGGCCGCATCGATTCTATACAGGGGCGACGACCCCGTGCGCTTATGGACGGGCGACATGGTAGGACGACTGCGTCAAGAACGGCGTGGCAGGACAGAACCGCAACCCGTGCGCGTCCACAGGTCCCCAAGACCGATGGCAGGAGTTTGTAGGGCGTCCAAAGCGCGCACCAGCACGCCGGCCGCGTGACGCGCAACACCAAGCGAGGTGCAGTGCCGCCGATGGGGCGCCGCGAGGCGGCGTGTACGGGTGGCCCGAGGGGCTTTAGCCCAAGGTGTGTTAATATTTTGTAATGAGCCACCCGCGGACCTCCGTACAAAGTCGAACCCGGTGTAGTGTTCACAAAAAAAGGGTCGTTTTGTTCGCGAAAAGTATATGTTCCTTTGCAGATACCTTTTAGTTACTGTTTCAAAAAAGTATTTAAGTTATCGTTACAGTTACTTCGGAAAAATGTATCAAGTTATAGATAAAAGTAAAAAAAGAAACGAGTTACAGTATCGCGTTACGAGTATCACCATACTACCCAAGACTTTATTAACGCCGAGATGTTTCGGTGGCGCCCTCCGCTCTTACGGTTTCCGTCCGTGACGCCACGACCAGATTTTGCCTCGCCGTGACGACACGAATTGTTACCCTGGTTTATACTTACCATCAGTTGCGACGACAGGTTCGATGGTGTGTTTAAAAAGCGCAGTGGAAGCTAAGAGCCATCGCATCCCGGAACTAACACCGTCGAAGTTAAAAGTCATGCTCTTATGCCCGTGGTTTTGTTCAATCTCGGAAAGCTGACCGCGGCAGCGCTTTTGGTCGCGCATGACCTTGACTGCGCGTGACTGAAAGTACATTAATGCATAATTGTAAGGTATTGATAGAAATAGCGAGTTTCAAGGTGCTGAGTGTGTTTATGTAGACAGAAAATGTGACATTGACAAGAAAAGATTCCTGAAACGTGAGGCGAAACTGTAAACATTATAAGGTGCGCGTTCGGGGTACGGGGCGAAACTCCCATGGAGGCGAGTCCGCGGTTTTTACCGTTTACTCCGTCGTAGCCACGGCTCTCACTGCATTCGTAAGAAATATTGAGTGCATTCTCTGAATGTCGCCGTGACGAAAACGTCACCTGCGTCACCCTTTCAGTTACGAAGAGTCGCAAATTTCAACTCTATAGTGTGCTGAAATTAAATACTCGAATACACCCTTACCTACAAATCGTGACTGGAGGATATACGGTAAGCTCATTGCCTCCGCTAGGGAATATCCTTGGCTAGTGGTTGGTCAAGAGAGCTGTCAAATAACGCGCCCAAGTTCCTTGAAACAATTCCGGTCAATGACGTGCCCTCATTTTCGCCCTATTATTTTTTACCAATTAATGAGCAAACGTTTTGCATATGCGGCTCTGGTCGCACGCTTCCCATGATCACTCCACAGTCAATGAGACTGCCGCGTCACATTATGACGACCGAAGAAGGAATCGGGCAGAGCATGCACAAAATAAGCCCTGCCGTTGTCACTGACAAAGTAAGAACGCCAGGGCCTATTATGTTCATGCGCTGCCTGATTCACTCTTCGGCTTTCCTAATGAGTAACGCCGCAATCTGATTGGCTGCGGAGGGATAATGGGAAGCGTGCTACTAGACAGTGGCGCCGCAGTGAGGTAAAGCTTTGCGGAACTGAAGAGTGCCAAGCCCCCTTTTGCGCTGGTCAATACGCGCGACAGCGTGACTGCGGTCGACTTTACCGAAATGAACAGTTTTTGTTCCAGAAAGGGGAGGGGGTTGTGAATAAAATGTAACGATTTACGAGGAAGCCGTTACGCAAATATGTGCGGAAATTACTTTCTAATTACACTAACGAAATCGTCATGATTTCTTTACAAAATTATTGATACGTTTAAGGGATTACAGGTAATTTCGTTACTTTTAACGGATTACGTATAACTCTGCTCTGAACGTGTATGTAATTTAGAGACGCAGTTTGTTTCTTTTTTCGTCTCGTCCGTTTTGGGGATTTCCCAGTTTCCTTGCCCGAGTTTCAGTTTTCTTACACAATGGCGAACGTTCAACAACATTGTAGCTGCTATCTCACAATACATACGCCGCATTTGTTTATATTTTAGATAACTTTTTTGTAAAAGAAAAGGCGAGTATTACGTGAATTTGTCTCGGCGGACCGTCATGACGAATTGGTCATTCAGCTGAAATCTGCTAATTAACTTTTTCATTACTGGTGTTATTGGTGATGCTAAAACTATAGTCTCGAAGGCAGTCATTAAAAAGGCTGAACCAATTTATACAATTTACGAAGGAGAAACCGACGTTGAGGTATTTATAAATAATTTTTCGCGTTTCTTTGGTGCCCCATTGCGAAACCAGCCGCAGAAGGAGCGCCGGAAGACATACCTCAAGTGTTGCTAAAAAGAGCAATGTACTCATGACGCATACCTCGTGTTCGTGACGGTTATCACCTTGTGATTGCTAATTTCAATGAACATAAATTGGTGACAGTATTCGCACAACGGGCGCCATATCGTTTTCTAAAATAAATCTTTATATATTAAAAGTTTTTTTTCCATCTCTAGGTGCAGACGGCGACCGCAGCGACAGTACTACGCATGGCGCTGAACCAGGTGACAAACACTACGTGAGATGCCCCATTCGCGTATGCCGGATGGAGTCACGCCCAAGTGGACAGTCCTGGGTATGTCCCACTGAAGGTTGCCACAACGAGTCAAGTTCACACGAAGAAGTTTTTGATAATCGGCTTCTGTCGTATAACATTCCTGAACCAGTTGACTTTTCCTCGAACAAGCTGGACAACAGGACACTCTTTGGGTCCCCGGTTTATTCTGGGTACTCAAGCTGCGTGTGCAAATGTAAATGCAACTGTCGCTCTTCAAATTGCCCACCGCCCAACGACAGGTCCACAAGTCCAACGACAACTACTCCCGATTGGGCAACCACCACGACACCAGGCTCGGCGACAACTACTTTTACGCCATGTTCACCATGTTCAACGCCTACATCTACTCGAGGTCCGACGACAACTACTACGACACCGTGTCCACCATGTTCAACGCCTACATCTACACCAGGTCCGACGGTGACTAATACGACACCATGCCCACCATGTTCAACCCCTACGATAACTACTACCACACCATGTCCAACGCCGCCCAACGACAGGTCCACAAGTCCAACGACAACTACTCCCGATTGGGCAACCACCACGACACCAGGCTCGGCGACAACTACTTTCACACCATGTTCACCATGTTCAACACCTACATCTACTCGAGGTCCGACAACAACTACTATGACACCGTGCACACCATGTTCAACGCCTACATCTACTCGAGGTCCGACGACAACTACTACGACACCGTGTCCACCATGTTCAACGCCTACATCTACACCAGGTCCGACGGTGACAAATACGACACCATGCCCACCATGTTCAACCCCTACGATAACTACTACCACACCATGTCCAACGTCTACATCTACACGAGGTTCAGCAACTACTACCGCACCATGTCCAACGCCTACATCTACACGAGGTCCGACAACTACTACGACACCATGTCAACCATGTCCCATGGCCAACACCCCTACATCTGTTTCTTCCAAAAACACCGGAATCTATCTTGTCGAGATTCTGAATTTTGCGAAAATAAGAACGACGGAAATTACGCCTGCTCTGAAGACCTGCAGAAGTTCACAAAATGCTCCCATGGTCGAGCCGTTTTCTATACTTGTCCGGGAACATCTGTTTATAACAAGGAAAAGGACCGGTGCTACCCTTAGCGAAAAAGGTATACTTGAAGCATATTCTGAATGTTTGCACCATGCAGCGAAAAACCCTATGCAGGCTGAAAGAAAAAAAAAAGGAAAAAGGGGGTTTGGGGGGGGGGGGGGGGCTTCTGAGGAGCTGTACCTTGTTTCTCAATCATGTATGTGACAGGAAAAAATGTATGAAAATTTTATTTCTCGATATTGCAATATCGAGAAACGTTCAGATATGTGAGCATGCTCACATATCTGAAAGTTCGCAGACGACTTCGGTCAAAATGCCATTTCACTGAATTAGCTGCACTTAAAGGTCTTGGTGCGCTTGAAATCATTCTTGCCTGGACGCTTTATCTGATATCACAGGAAATACTTTTTTTTTGTCTCCAGAAATGTTAATATTGCACGCGACAGCGCAAAACAACGTTACCCGAGCTTTCTGACACAGTACCTGAAGCTATCTGGATGTCGAATTTTCAAATTCGAACAATTGCCAATTGTGCCTGCTCTGAGCTAGGCACCAAGATGGTGGCACCCACTGGCAGATCTGGAAATCGAATGCCGATACACTAAGCGTATTGTGCCTAGAACGCGTCTCCGACTGGTGTGTTTACCGCCTCCAAAAAAAGTGGTCCCTCGACTTCCGCTTGATGACGTCTTAAAAGTGTCATGCTGTCGCCGGTCGCGGCCCTGGCGACGTCTCAGCAGCTGTGGTGGATGCGGCAGACGCCTGTTTTGCTGCAAGTCGCTCTTCACTGTGACAGTCCACGGAAGGTACAACAGCAGGAAGTTGAGACGCCTGGGACGAGGTGACGACAGCGACACTCGTGTTCGCTGGTGCTTTTCACCAGCATTTCTACGGCCAACCGCCAGGATTGCGACAGGCGACAGCACGACACTCCGGCGTCTCTGACGTCATTTGTTGCCGCTTCGGGACCACTTTTGATGTATGGGCGGAATAGGACGCTAAACACACCAGTCGAAGACGCGACCCAGGCACCATACTAAGCGTGGCTTCAGTATGTGCCATGTCTGAGAGTTTTTTTTTAAAGAAAATAAACGTAATGTAATGAACAACATTATGTATGACAACTGACCCGTAACCAGAAATTGTTTCTCAAAATTGATGAACTTCTAATTGTAAGTTTTTAGAATAACGTACATAAAATTTCTGCTTGTGCAAAAAAGCAGCGTCGTCGGCATGCGCCAATCAAAAACGCGGTTTGGGCTTGCAGGCGCACTGGTGACGACACCACGTTTATGCTTACGCGAGGCTTTTGTACTCTATTATAAAATTTTCTAACGTTATTACTATATACTATCAAACATGATTACACCGGTGTTTCACGTGGATGCGAGTGAGAACCTACAATCTAAGAAAAAAATAAAGAAAAAATATAGCAACGTCGCTCTTTTCTCGCTTCTGACGCGCCCCCAAGCGAACAGAGGAAGAAAGGAGGAACGAGACGTTTTCTGCTTCTCCTGGCAGACGGGAGGAAAGTTCCGCCCTCCTGCCACATCTTCTTTCGGTTTCGTTTTGAGGCACGTCGTTTTGGGGCAACGATGTTGGGCTGGTTCAGCGTCCGCGGCAGCGAGGCCGCCTGTGATTCAGTATCCCGCGGTCCAAACGCCCAGAGCACCTTGATTGCAATCATTGCATTGACGCTTTTAGCACGGATATTGTCAAACGAGCAAACAATACCATTAGATACAGCGAAGTTCCAATGAAGTGCTAGCAGTGTACGTGCACTGGGCTAAAATAGTGCCCGCACCTTTGCTTCCAAGTTCAGACAGGTTTAGTAAGATTTTTCTGCTGGGTGCCCGAAAGTCATTTGAGCTACATTTGGGCTTTTTTCTTGCTACCGAGTGCCAAACGACGATCGCTGTGTCGCCATGGCAGTGTTGTGCATTGTTAACGAAGATGGGATCGTCGGCGATGTCATCATTTGTTTCCGATATCAGTGGTGTAACAGCAAGACGAGATGACGCATACCATCGCTGCAAGGCAGTCTGCTTTGCATTAAAGAGTTAGTTAAAGACCGCTTGTGTGATTACGGTGCAATCGATCGACCTGAGGGTAGTCATGTTGAAAGGCTGATTCGAGCTGCAGCTCCCAATCATACGGGCCAATGTAACCATATAACTGTCATCCTCTATGTCTTGTTGTCCCCTCCACGAGAGCGATTGTGCTCTCAAGAGGGGCTGAACGGGTTTGAAATCTGGCGAAAAGTACGTTAATTATACATAGTGGAAGAGACAAGGAAAGAAATGTGAGAACAGCTTGGCGCTTGACAGCGAAAAGTACGTATAATTATGTTTCGCCGCATTAGCCATAAACAAAATCAAACAGAAAGACCGATGCGGTGCTACGTTAACTTGCTTTGTGTTATAGCCAAATAGTTTCTAGTCGACAGTCGACTTGATGCCAATAGAATCTTAGTTTCGAACTTACCAGCGCTTGCGCTTACCATACACAACACCTGCCGCCAAAATGCGCCTTAGACCGCATTATAGCTGGTCGGAAAGCAATCTCACTGCCAATGAAGCATCGTTTTCAGCTGAGTGAATACTCCCTTTAGGTTAATTCAAGACAAGCATTCTATTCGCACGCGAACAGCACAAAAACAAAAACATACTCGATAGCAAGCGAACACGTGGCTGCGAGGAACTGAGGCTTAAGGGATTATTTTACCGGCTGTAGCAAATAGTACGGCATGAACGTTTACTTTTACTCAGAAATTCATCCCTTGGGGTAATGCAAATACCTTACGAGGAATGACAATACCGAGAAAAATAAAAATACTGAGAACGTGATCCCCGAGGAAACCTGCACCTTCAAAACGACAAGATAGAAAAGGCGGAAGCACGAAGTATGAAATTAGTGATTAGGGTAGTGATCGTTTATGTTGATGTTTGTATGTCCTGTGTACAGAAGCCGCGAACGTTTTTCGAACCCGAGGTTCAAAGTTCCAACCAAAAGGTTTGAAAACGTTTCGACATATCGAACTTATTACTTAAATAAATCGATAATTTTCGAACTTACAATTTTTTCGCAAAAATTTTTTGATTATTTTCGAACATTCGAATTTTTTGTGATATGAAATTCGATGATTTTCTAACTTCGTACTTACAAAGCTGAGAAATTTGACGATTTTCAAACTTTTGAGCCTGCTAAGTTAAACAGGTCGACGAGCTCCGAACTTCTGAACAAAAGTTCAGCGAAGTTCGAACCAATTGTTAACCTCTTTAGGTTCAAGGCAACAAATGTAGATAACACAAGATGTCAATGTGTGAAGTGGAGTGGAAATTGCACTGGAGTTCTACTTAGCTGATCGTGCCACAAACGACTCGCTTTTAAAGCGCTGAATGACCACTTTGGGGTAACCTCGGCCTTGTACCCAGGGACTCAAACCGTAACCGTAACCGAAACCGAAAACCGTTTAGGAACGAAATTTTTTCAGTAACCGGAACTGGAACGAAACCGTTATTCGAAATTTATAAAAACCGTAACCGTAGCCAAACCGTAAATTATTTACCGGTAACCGGTTTTAACCGATATTAACCGAAAAATAAAAAAAAATATTAGTTTTCCTCAAGTATATGACCTGGAGGAGGGATCTTGAAACGTCGTGGCCATTTGACAGAGTTACTGTCAGCGAGTGGTGCATCTGGTAATGCATTTCTGTTGAATCTAACTTTAGGATTAAGAATACTTAGTTGAAATCAGTAGTCGAGCTTATAATAATAAAAGTCTCTATTTCTAAATCTTCCACACTCCAACATCGCTACATGTATTCAGTACGTGTCGCCTTCAGGGTATTAACTAATAAGTTAGAATTCTCAGATGTCCATCCAACTCGGTTCTATGAAAACCACCGATGTTCCTAACATGCGGTAGCCACCCTATTGAAAAATATTTTTTTACCGGAATGTCATTTCCAGTAAAAGTCTATTTTACTGGATTATGGGACTGTTTTCACTTCCAGTAAAGCCGTAGTGTACCGGAATGTCGGCGGATTTCTTACTGGAATGTCACCGGTTGCTTTACAGGAATGTTACCGGCTTTTTACCCGAATGTCACCGGATTTCTACCGGAAGTTTATTTCCAGTAAAAATCTATTTTACTGGATTATGGGACTCTTTTCGCTTCCAGTAAAGCCACAATTTACCAGAAGATCACCATATAATAATATCTTTATTATCTTCGAAAAAATACATGTGTGCGTGCTGGCCCACGAAAGCAAAGATGCTTGTATGTGAGACCAGGCAGCCAATAAAATACCTTGACACAGTGAACACTAGAGAAACAAAACAAACAAACAACAATAACGTAGGAATGTGGGCAACGAATACGCACTAAGTAATTATATAATCATTATTGCGCGAGCGTGAGGCACCATTCTCTTACATTCCGTTTTACAGCACGAAAGGATGATATGTTCAGCAAAGACTCTGGCAAACTGTTGAAGAATGGCCGGAATTCATAGTGTTTTTTCTTTCTTTTTTTCGGAAGTCAACGGAAGCCATTTAGGAGGAAGCCTGTGAACCGTGGTTGGTGCATGTTTACCAGATGCTGGACGATTCGGTAACAATAAAAGTGGTTAGTCCACAGAGACCTGAAGGTTCTATGTATTTATTTAACCGGGTCGATACCAGTGAAACAATTTGCACAGCTGTAGACAAAAGCAATCAGACCAAACAGGAACAACCGAGTTCTTTGTCGCAAAAGATATATTTCAAGGTACTTACAATGCCGCTGGGTAAATTCCTAGACGTACGGTAATAAAACCGCGCAGGTGCACCACACGGACACACACACGTATGATCGCACTAGCACGTTTAGCGAAAACCACGAACGCGCGAAACGAACATCCGCCAGCGTTGAGAAATCACGGGCACAGATCACGATGTCGTCCCTGATGTCGTCGCCGCGGGTGCAGCAGGTGTCAGTAGCACGCTTAGCGAAAACCACGAACGCGCGAAACGAACATCCGCCGCCGTTGAGAAATTCCGGGCACACTCACGATGTCGTCCCTGATGCCGCCGCCGCGGGTGCACCATAGCGTCAGTAGCACGCTTAGCGAAAACCACGACCGCGCGGAACGAACATCCGCCGCCGTTGAGAAATCCCGGGCACACTCACGATGTCGTCCCTGATGCCGCCGCCGCGGGTGCACCCGGCATCAGTAGCACGCTTAGCGAAAACCACGAACGCGCGAAACGAACATCCGCCGACGTTGAGAAATCTTGGGCACAGTCTTTTTCGCTCGCTGGATGCTTCTGAAGCCGGACGGACAAAGAGGCGGAATAAACAGCTGCAGTATGAAGAAACGAGGTAAATTGACCATCATGCAGAGTCTGCGGAAAAGAAAACCTGGTATTAATTTAATCTGAAACATGTCGCGAGTGGCGATTTGAAACAACACAAAAATGAGCAGGAGATGTGAGATTGTCGAAAAAGCCGACTATGTTAATGGCTGAAAGGTTCTTTCTATTGGGCGCAAATTCATAATTGTAGACAGTGTTCTTATAGAAAGCCCTTACATATACCTAGCACCAAAAATTCGAAAAATTCAAGTAGCAGCTGCTAAGTGCTTTATTATTGTCACCTGGCATCTCATCAAACAAGTCATTTTCCTTGACTTTAGGTAGTGAGAATAAGAATGTGTGTTCTCAAGCTCTATTCAGTCATAAAAAAGTTATATTGTCTCCGTGCCTCTTGTCTCCCGTGCGAAACGGCGCCGTGTTGTTTGCAGACCGGTGGCGTCGCTGCGTTTCCATAGGAGCTAAGCCTTTTCTTTCTTTACTTTTTCCTCAGGTAAGTTCGCTCTTTGCAATTTTTACAAAAAAAAAATGCACCATCTGTGGGCAACGCTGCACAAAGTCGTAGCGCGATAGGATAAGAAACCGAATTTTCCGGTCGATTTAAAAAGTCTGCCGGCTCCTTGTTTCACCCTGTACAGTGGCACTAGAAGGACGTGGCGATACGCGTGTCAAAATAAAAATTAAAAATTATTTTTGACAGCAGCACGAGAAAACACTAAGATTATGCGCTGTGTTCATTTCACGTTCGCTAAACGTGCACACCGCGTTCAGGACACAAATTAGACCTTCACCAGATCGCGGTCTAATTAATTTACTCACAAGCACAAACAGAGATGTGACCGCGATCTGTTGAAGGTCTGATTTGTGTCCTGAACGCGGTGTGCACGTGTTGCGAACGTGAGGTGAACACAGCGCATAATCTTAGTGTTTTCTCGTGCTGCTGTCAAAAATAATTTTAAATTTTTATTTTGGTCACGCGTATCGCCACGTTCTTCTGGTGCCACTGTAGAAGTTTCTTTTTCTTCTCACTTTTTATTGAGGTTTTCTTTACTAGCATTTATCTCTTTCGAAAGAGAAAGAAGAGCATGTGCTTGCGCGTGTCACTGTGCGCGCGTGGAAGTTCTACTAAATCTTTGGTTGTTAGTCAGCGTATGTCCTGTGTCCTTCTTCTACTTTGTGTCCTGTCCCTTTTGCGCTGTTTCTCATCATGACGGACACACTGTTGCACTCGTAACAAACTTCCGACAGGAGGCTCAGCACCTTACGAAAGGCACCGCCGTGGGTCACGCCGAAGAACTCGCGGACCCAGCCGCAATCACCGGAATAGCAGAGGACCTCTCTTCGTGGCCACACAAGACAACGCCGCATTCGCATTTCGACATCGATCCAACCCTGCCTGCCCCACAACGACGACAACTCAGTGACCTTCTCGCCGATTTCAGTGAGTGCTTCTCCACGTCGTCAAAGGTTCGCCAAACGACGGTTGCGAAACATGGAATTATAACTGATGACGTACCGCTTCTCGGATAAGGGTATAGGCTGCGCCCGAACCGCTTCTCGACTGCACCTCATCAAACGGCTGACATCCCCGGCCTGCAGTGCCTGTGGTGCCACGGAGGACATCGAACACATTCTCTGGCATTGCAGAGCGGTGAGCAACCACCGAGAAACACTTGTGACCACCCTCAAACAGCTTAATATTCCAGCTGGCAACACCAAGTCACTGACACTAAAGCCGTCAAAATGTTGGTCGGCTTACGGCGAGCTCAAATTCCTCGGCCATGTCGTGAGTGCTCAGGGTGTAAGCCCTGATCTTGCCAAGACATCCGCTGTTGTCGAATTTCCGAAGCCATCAGACAAGAAAGCCATAAGAAGATTTCTTGGACTGTGCGCTTGCTACAGACGTTTCGTTCGCGATTTCGCCAAGATTTCTGCACCGCTCACGCATCTGACGAAGGACGACGTGAACTTCCAGTGGGGGAGGAGCAAGAACAAGCGTTCAACGAACTGAAGGAAAGACTCCAGTCGCCCCCTATCCTCGGACACTTCGATCCATCAGCGGAAACGGAAGTTCACACGGACGCCAGCAACGTCGGACTTGGCGCGGTATACTCGTCCAAAGACAAGACGGGGCAGAGAGGGTGATCGCTTACGCAAGCCGGGCACTGTCCAAGGCAGAGAAAAATTACTAGACGACCGACAAGGAATGTCTCGCTGTCATCTGGGCGTTAACCAAGTTCCGCCAGTACCTGTACGGGACCCCGTTCCGCGTTGTCATGGACGACCACGCACTCTGTTGGCTCGCCAACCTTAAGGACCCCTCAGGACGCCTCACTCGCTGGAATCTGCGACTGCAAGAATTCGACGTGACTATTGTGCATAAGTCTGGCCGCAAGCATAACGACGCCGGCTGTTTGTGTAGGACCCCAGTCGAATCTCCTCCCGAAAGCACTGACGACGACGATGACGCCCGTTTTCTCGGCGCAGTGACAGATGCCGACATACATGGGAGCACTCCAACGAGACGACCCGGAACTTCGCGCCGTGATCGAACACCTCGAAGGCCAAGGAAGTTCAGTTCCGCGAGTCTTGGCCCGAGACTTGTCAAGCTTCGTTCTGCGGCGAGGCGTGCTCTTCAAGAAGGACTTCGGAACGAGCAACCCTGCTTGGCTGCTGGTTGTTCCGGCCAGCCTGCGAGAAGAAATCTTTCAAGCACGCCACGACGACCCGACTGCTGGACACCTTGGCTACAGCCGGACGCTCGCCCTGATTCGTGACAAGTACTACTGGCCGAGACTCCCGAAAACAGTCCATCTGTACACAAGGTCGTGCTATGAGTGTCAACGACAAAAGAGGCCTCCGACGAAGCCAGCAGGACTCCTGCAGCCGATACCTGCCCCGACTAGGCCTTTCCAGCAGGTCGGAATGGATTTACTTGGGCCGTTCCCAACATCGACGCAAGGAAATCGGTGGATTATCGTCGCGACAGATTATCTTACACGATACGCCGAGACGAAAGCCCTGCCATCGGGAACAGCGGCGGAAGTCGCCAAGTTTTTCGTCGAGTCCATCCTCCTCTGACACGGCGCACCTGAAGTGCTTATTACAGATCGAGGATCATCTTTCATGGCACAGCTGACTCAAGAGGTTCTTCGGCTCAGTCACACCAGCCATCGACGAACCACCGCTTATCATCCGCAGACCAACGGACTAACGGAGCGGCTCAACAAGACGATCGCCGACATGATCTCCATGTACGTCGACGTGGAGCACAAAACGTGGACGGTGTTGCCGTACGTTACGTTTGCGTACAACACAGCGGTTCAAGAAACCACGGGAGTGGTTTTCTTGAACCGATGAAGCTCTACTTCATCGGATAAGGGTAGGCTGCGCCCGAACCGCTTCTCGACTGCACCTCATCAAACGCCTGACATCCCCAGCCTGCATAGCCTGTGGTGCCACGGAGGACATCGAACACATTCTCTGGCATTGCAGAGCGGTGAGCAACCACCGAGAAACACTTGTGACCACCCTCAAACAGCTTAATATTCCAGCTGGCAACAGCAAGTCACTCCTGTTCCCGGCAGGTTCGCAGCGTTCGAGAACAAAAGCTTTAAGAGCACTGCTTGACTATTTAAAATCCGCAGGCTATAGCAGCCTGTAATACGTGAGGAAAGGACCAAGATCAAAATTAGCCACGCAATTTGTTTAATATTGTATCACACTGTAAACAATGTATTATAGTGTATCATAGTGTATTATAGTGTATCATAGTGTTTGTTGCGCCACCTCTCCTACAACCACTCTTGGTTCCCCTCCCCCTAGCAAGGCGAGAAAGCTGACCCCACCACTGGGAGACTAACATTTCGCCTTGCCTCTACCCCCTTTCCACTTTACAATAAAGTACTACTACTACTACAATATTTTCTTCCTGCCCTCCCCGCCTGTCGACGCAACACACAGACCTTCGGCAAGGAAGAAGTTGATCGAAATTTGAAGGTTCATCTTTTAAAAGTGCGAAAGGTATAGAGCAAGCTACCGTGCACGTAAGTGAAGTTCAGAAAGCTATTATCAAGCATGAGGACAAACATATTTCTATGCCTGCCTCTCCGTCCTAGACAGTATCCGCAGAGGACAAATAGATTCGGACTAAATCTTGTTTTCTGAGATATCATCCAGCGAAACAGCGGAAATACCGGAGCAGCAAATAAAAATTACGACTCAACAGAGATTTACTTACTCTTTCATATTCTGATTATGAGAACAATGAAGATGCAAGCTTCATGACGTAGGCTCACACTTGACAACGTGTTTTGAGGCGATTCTGTTTCCTCTGGTCTGGTTTGGCTATAAGCGCCGCATGCGGAGATCTAGAGCAGTGTTGGACAAAATACTCGACAAAAGTATTTAAGAGAAGTTACTAAACACCTGCTCTAACCCTTATATTTGGAATACTACTCAAGTGACTTTCCCTGCAAAATAGCTTGAGTAGGGTGCAAATACTTAGTAATGTAATTTAATTCACTTTGAAGATGCTTCTGCATTGAGTGATATCGACTTGTGTGACACCAGAATGATATATTTGCTAGCAACAGAAGCAAAGAAAAATTAAATCGCAGTGCTCTTGTATGCAGTTTACAATGCGAAGTATCATACTGGTGAATATGTTACAAAAAACAAAAAAGAGGTCGCTCTACCTATAGTCGTCTCGAAGCAAATCACACCTTGTGGTGGTTTTAGTATGCGCACATTGGACGCATTGTTTTACTAAGCGCCGAAGTCAATATAGTATATCCGGTGTTTACGTTAAACAAATACGCAAGTAGATTACCCAAACGCTGCATTCGGATATGACTGAACTTCAAAAGGAAAGGCCGAAGGGGACACGAAGAGGCTCTTTTATCGTTCTCGTGGTTGTCGATATCTTTACTTTTCTTCACCACACTCAGAACCACGTTCAGAAAAAGGCAATAACTTTGGGAGGACTCTTTGTTAGCATTTTTAGAGCTAATCCTTCTCCTGGCTTGATTCCTGCCTTGCTGTTGGAATCCCTGTCTTTATGAAAGGATGGGGCTATCCCCCTTCCCACAACAAACAGTGTTCTCGGGAGTGCCGGACTGTTAAAAAAAACTAATGGCGAATTTCATGGGCCTTTTGGAGCGCGCCGGGATCGACTTTTCCGGAGCGCGCCTCTTTCACTTGGGCGATCGGGATCGAGACGTACGTGTTCCACTCGTCGCTTTGGTTCAGCTCCCACTCCAGACCTCAATCCGGATCCGAGAAAAGTCGCTCTGCCGATTTCGGTGGATTCAACCGGAAGCTAGCCGGGCCAGCCTTCGGAGCGCACACGTGACTTCCTTTCTCGCCGGGCATCTCGTCTCGGAATAGTTTGTAACGGCCGCTCCCGAAGTCCCGCCCGCTTTACTGTTACTGCTGCAGTCTTGATGACAGCTCGTCGTCAAGATGCTCGAGCAGCTGCTCCAGCAGCAGCGGCTCGAGCAGCAGCGACGGCGAGGATTGCTTGTATGTCCCCCGTATGAACTCGACTGCCTTTTCGGACCTCCGCAGAAGAGGCCGGAAATTGAGACGTACTTGGACACCATTCATGAGTATTCCGATGAAAAGGCAAGTGGGCTACGCTGATGCAAATCGCTTATTGACAGGCATCTTTCACATCATGAATAACTTCGCTCGTATACGTTGAACACGTATTGTTAGCGCCGCGACTGCGAAAGCATGTGCTTCGAGATCCGGGACCGCAAGAAGGGGATACTACCTGGGAAGGTGAATGACGGGAAAGCATCCGCCGATCCCGGAGGAGTGGTCATGTTCCACAGGGGATCCGGAGACGGAGCGAATCCGTTCGGAAGGAGTGCTCCATTTCTGATCCGGTCTACTTATCCCTGCGTGCTCCAAAACAATGAGTGGAATTCGCCATGGCATTTTTGCCGTGGCGGGATCAAACATAATATAAAAAGAACACTTTGTGTCTTCTACTGACAGCCCTTATCCTTCTGTCTCTTTTGTTGTTGGTGTTTTGAGGCCGTACCTTTGGGCCTGACTTCGTTTTCTCTTCTGTGTTCGGCCGCTCCCTCTTCAAGTTTGCAATCGCTCAACTTGTGCTGGAGTGTGCTGAATCCAATTCCCGTAAACAATTGCCGCGACAACTGTTTTCAAGCAACGAAAAATGTATCTGAGATAATCAGAATACTATACTAAAAATGTAATTAAGATAGAGAGGCACATACTTTCGATGAAATGTATTTTTAAGATACCAAATGACTACCAAAAGAATATGAAGTAGAGTATCTTGACTAGAGTATTTGAGAAAGGCACGAGTCAGATCTAGAGAACTGGCTCGGCTCGCTTTTTCTAATGGGCAGCCGAACGTTTGGTCGCAGGTCCCTAGAGTCACTGAATGTTCCCAGAGTACCGAAACTCCCAAGCTTCGTTTCAGAACCAAGCCGCGGCGCAGCATTCGCGATCCCCAATATGGCGCTGCCCTGTGTGGCCAAAGCGAAGCGCGTACAGTGTCGCGTTCGTTCTCGTTTGAGCTCTTCCATCCACGTTCCTGGCCTGCGGCGACAGGTTTGTTTTCATTAAAACTATCTTCTTCGTTCCGAGCGGTGCGCGACTTGCTCCTCGCTGTCTCGTCTCTCTCACTCTCCTCGAAACACCTCGAAATTGAGTGTTAGGCTTAGCGTCTGAGGTGTAGAGTTTGAAACGCAGGACCAGCGGAACCGGGGCGATCAAACGAGCCAGCATTCTGCTTTGGCAAACCAAATTAGCGGCTAAATAATAATTAATAAAAAAATCCAAAAGAAAATTAACGCTTTTTTTGTTCGGTCCTAACCAACGTCACGTCCTAACTGATCGATGCCCAGAGCTGCCACCGGTGCGTACCCACCGTAGCAGTGGCAAGGCGAAAACGCGGAAACGTTTTGCATAAGTTTTTTTTCTTCTTTTTTTTTTGGTGGGGGGGGGGGGGTGCAGGGGGCGATCCACAAAATGGCCGACTGATAACTTCCCCACGGACTAAACCAGCCAATCAGAATTAGATTCTGCAGGATTGACTTCCAGTAGGCGGAATGAATGAAATTTGATACTCTGGGAACATTCAGTGACTCTAATCAGGCCGGAGCAGAGCGCGCGAATAATAATAATTGGGGTTGTGTGGATATTTATGCAGCGAGTCGTTGGTCAGCCATTTTAAAGTTGCGACGAGTCACTCGCTGTAGATGAGCAATTTAGCCAGTGCAGTACAACCGCTAGCCTGGGGTCTTTAACGTGCACCACGCAGTAGTGATACACGACCGCACGCCGGTACGATGCTCATCCAGATCGAAACGGGCAGGGGTGGGGATTGAACCCAGGATCCCTGGGTTCTGCAGCGCGAGCTTTCGCTCCACGTGCTCCGAGCTCTCGGAGGGACTGTCCCGCCTAGAGCCACTGAATAAGCTACGCTTCAGAGTAACGACACTTCAGTAATCTTAGTACTTAAAATCATGTTTGCCCGTTATCTGAAGCTTGATCTGAAATCGCAGGAAACGTGTCTCCGTCCGTCAGAAATGTTAGAACAGTTCGCGACAGAGCAAAACGAAATCACCTGAGATTCATACCACTGTGTCTAAGGCTGAAGAAGTCGCATTTTGTATTGTGACGATCGACAGTTGCGTCTTCTCTGCTCTAAGCACCAATATGGCGGCCCTCACAAGCAGATCGGTAAACAGAGTGCCGATACTCTAAGCGTAGCTCATTTAGTGGCTCTAGTCCCTCTAGCGGCGAAGTTTTTAATTTAGCCTCTAGGGGCGCGATGGTTTGATCTTCCGTGAAGCATCCGTTAGGCGCAGAAAGCAGACAACAAAGTGCGTCGTCTGCATGCTGCAACTTTTGAGAGATGGCGCACAAAGTTACATTTATCTGACATTTATCGCTAGCTCGGTTGTCTGCCAACACATTCGCCCTTGACTTCGGTAAACTGTTAGTTCCATTTTTTACAGCGAAGATGTTTATGGTTAGGGTTCCGTGGATTTTTCGTGTGCGTCAACAAAAACTCAGAAAGGGCTTGCACTGCCTTCTCTATGTCGTCGTTCCAAGCGCTTGCGTGCCTAGTTTCCTTTCCTTCCACCGGGTGGCGGCCCCGTCGCGCGTGTCTAGATCTTCGTAACCAAAAACTCAGAGGGGGGCGGGGGGGGGGGGGGGGGGGGCTCGCACCGCCCTCTCTTTGTCGTCGTTCCAAGCGCTTCCGTGCCAATTTTCCTTTCCTTCCGTCGGGTGGCGTTCCCGTCGCGCGTGTCTAGTTTCCTCCGGCTATTTGGAACGGCGATAGTCCTCGACATGTGTGTGCGCACCGTTCGTCATGATGACCACCTTTTAAGACAACAAATGTTTTCGTACCTTTGTTTAAAATTATGTGTCACTTCTGTGTCGTGAGCTAAACAGCTTCACTGGGCATTCACCTTCCCAAAGTGGAATGGCTCATAATTTTTTACAAGAAGCGAACTTCGCCTTGAAATTTCATAAAGTAAAATTGACAACCTCAGGGAACATTCGGTGAAAATTTCAGCGTTCTGTGTGGATTCGCCGTTTTTTCTGGTTCCCTTTACAATGATATCAGGAAGTTGCGAAGTTTTTGCTCTGGTAACGTAGAAAGGGCCTAAATATTGTCATATGTAATATCTCTTCACTTAGAAGACTCCCCAAAATTTGTTAAATCAATTATAAACATCAATACGAAACTACACACCACATTTCTCAAGTATGTATGGCTGGGCATGTCGTGACGTCCCATCAAGCATGGTAACGTCAGAGTAACTCTGACGTTACTCTGACGTTTGATCAACATGGTTGATGGTGCGTACAAAGATCATCGTCGAAGAACTGAGCTTCCCTCAATACCGTAAATCTTGTCTTTCTTAGAACGAAGTTATTTTACTGAGACAGAAGTCAAAAGCTGAGGCGGCTCTCTTTGCCTGATGTTAAGTCAGAGCTTCCACTGTTGCTAACAAAGATGCTGTGTGTTTTGCAGGTGCAATCCGAGCAGTTGGACCCTGTTTAAAAATAAATTACTTGTGCGGCGGAAGATTAAAAATTTTACCGGACAATCCCTCTAAGATGGACTACGCGCAACGTATACATAAAGAAACACTACAACATACACAATATATGTATTTATCTCTATCTACGGGCGAAGCACCATGTAGGAATAGGAATCACAAGAATAATAAAAGAAGGGTGTGGAGAGGTCCGATTATTCTTCAACGTTTACGAATGGAAGCTGCAGCGCCTTATTGGGTTCATCGGCGCACCCTGGGCGCACTTAAAAGCCAAACCAAATTCTCGAAGGTTCATGGCCGGCAGATTGCAGCGCAGCGCAGGAGGTGGGTATATTGAGGCTGGGTTAATTGTATAACCACTCGAAGAGCAAAATCCGAAACAGCCGGCTACAAAGAACATCTGGTCTTGAGTGTAGCCGAAATACGTCGGTCCCTTGGTAAGGGTCTTGTAGGCTAGGATTGCTTTCTCCATACCTGCACTGTCGGCGAAACTCTCGTCAAGCGTGTTGATGCCCAGTGTTCGGCTGTTGGCTGCCTCGTTGATTTGTGTACTGAGACAATGCAACCTGCTGTGGAATTCCCTGTCCCATGCGTCGCTGTACCACCGCGACTTGCCGCCACGATAACTGAAATTATATCGATGCGGGTCGAATGCGTGTGACAGTTCATGACCGATCATCCGACCCAAACCTCCGTAGCTGACCACGTCAGGAAGGCTGAGGTCAATCAGGGGAGGCTGAATGAGGCCAGTTTTGATGACAATTGTGTGGAACATGGCCGCGTAAAAAGCGTTTACCTCAATCATCGATGCCTCCATGTCCTCGCGACTCACTGTGAGTTGAGAGCCGAAAAGTCGTTTGCGCGTGTTGAACTTTTCCGATAGGGCTCCCAGTAGATCTTCGACGAAAGGTTTTTCGAACAAAGGCAAGTAGTCGTAGTAGGCATTCAAAGCAGTCATGTTGAGTAGATGGGATGGTGACCCGTGAATACCTGTGATCTTTGTCAAACGGTCGGTAACCGCAAGTAACGTCTGGGTATCCATCCATGAAAGCCTCTGAAAAGAGCTCTGGGTTTCTTTACGTATGGTGTCGTCAATAGTCTTCGAGTATTTCGAATCTTCTGGCGTGACTAAGCCCTGATAAAGCAACTGGGATACAGCGTACGGAGCAAGGAAGTTTACAGTGGAAAGGCATTGAAAAGCGGTTTGAAAAGTGTCACTGTAGCCTGATGCTATCCTGGCACAGTGAAAAGAAAACGCGTGGGCAAGGATATTGATTACTTTCCAGCCAAGGTACAGCATGAGCTCTTCCATTTTGTTACTGTAGAACAGCGCCAGATTGGTAAGAAGGCGTCTCGAAAAATCGGATGTCGTTAAGATTGGAGAATCAGGGTTGACGTGATTCGAAGTCGGTAAGTGTTTGTTAATTACTCGAACCCAATTCGCAACCGAGAGAGACGGATTCTTGTTGTTCGCGAAATCTCGCAACGTGACGTACTTTGGATACGACTGATCGTTCGCTGCCAAGGATGACACAAGTGTCGCAAGAAACAGAAATCTAATGTTTCTACGGCCGAGTTCAAGCAATTCAATTACCTTTCCGACGTCGACATTTGATTTCGGGCTGAAAGATCGGATGCAATTTGTCATGTCACTCCAGCCCCCGATGCTGGCGTCCGTGATGTTATTAAGCCTATGTACGTAGAGCGAGTAACCTTGGTCGGTCTGCAGGTACGGCGTGCTTTCCAGTCCGATGACGACGTGGATGCCATAGTCGAGGGCAAGTCCGACCGTAAAGTCGAGAAAGTCGAAACTGGTGGACAAGGAGAGGGATGGCCACTCGTAAGAATAAGGTTCAAACATCCTACGAATGGCTTCAGATTTCTCGTTACCATTTCGGAAAACGGCCAGACACTTCTGGTATCCCGCGATGATCTTGTCGACTGCGGAGCTTGGCGGCGAAGGAACGGTCTTCTCAGTGGCCTCCAGGAGCCAGAGTAATGTTCGCTTTTGCAGAAACTGTAGCTGGCTGCCTTCTGTTGGGTGCACCTTCGTCCAACGTCCGCAGACATGACCGTAGAAGTTGTTACACGGGTCCACGCTGGAATCGACGCTGGCCCGCAGTTCGTGGTCGAACTTAAAGCAGCGCGGCGAGTACGCGCACCACGGGAAAATCGTATTGGCAATGAAGTGAATGGCCAACATGAGCGTCGCGTAGGCCAGGGAGGACGATATAATTATCGCAGCACTCGCAGACATTGACAGAAGAACGGCACGTTGGGCACGCTCTTCATGCTGATCAAAAGCAGCGGACTCGTGCTGCTCGTGCGTTCCGCACATTTCCCATTTCCTCGCGGAACTTTGAGCGTACACATAATGTCGGTGCTGTGCTTCACTGGAGTCTGTTAAATTTCTCAGGGTGGATCTAGGTTTGAGTATGGACACCCATACAAAAATTCACGCCAGGATCGACGGAGTAAAAATTAGCGATGCATTTTTGAGATCAGAGGCTTATGAACATCGCCATCATTGTCTTTTCAAAGCGTATGCTTGCGCATGCCTGCACATGCGTGCAAGCATGCGCGTGAACGTAGCTTGGGCAAGCTTGCAATTGCACGTACTTGACCGCACAAGCAGAGACACGCCGGCGGCAAGACGTCTTTCGTCAGTCACGTGGGTTCCGTTTCTAGTATGCGGGACGAAACAATAATGAACTATTTTAACCTGTTATATGCGTGAAAATATAGGTGAAGCAAAACAATGTAAGACAATCACGCATTTTTCGTAAACACCTTCCAGCTGCGTGGAGAAATGAAAAGGATGTTTTATCGCATTCCAGAAGTGACGATATTCAAGATGGCTGCGCACTTCGGGAAAAAGTGCAACTTTTTGTGGCTGTGAAGTCAAAGCCATGGGCGTATAGACACTCGAGCACCTTAAGTACCGATAAAGGCTGTGCGCGAGCGCTATTTACTTCTTCTGAAATGCCACAGAAATTTGTCCACGAGCACAGCAGAACCGAGAGGATCACCGATTGCACCAAGAAGAGACATGGAGACTGGTGGCGCCTGTAGTATTGTGATATTATATCCAGCGCGCGCTTGAATATATATGTGGAAAAAAAAAAGAAAGGAATAAAGTATAAAATGAGAATGACCACCAGACTATCCAGAAAGGGTAGGTCTTAGTGATGGCCTTCGCCATCACTAATACCTACCCTCTGTAACACTACAGCGCCAACGTAAGAAATACTGGAGATGCTGGAGCAGAGCGCATCTACTCTGTCACGGCCGGTCTGGGTGAACAGAGTCTGGTCGTGACTTTGTTCACCCGTTATTAAGCGAATGACCAACACGATCCAATATAATCCAATCCGCGATGACAGGGTGGGCAGTGGGAGAGCAAGACGGCCGCAGTAGGCGAAAGCGGCATGGTTAGAGCCGGCGCCGCCATTGCTGGATGGCGGTGTCCAGTGCATGGCCAGCGAATGATAGCTTGCTTACTTGGCTTGTTACAGGCCAGTGAACTGTCTGCAATCGTCTTCACATGCACCTCGAGTAACGGTTTCGCTTCCTTCAGCCGACGATATGACTGCTCAACGTCCTATGTGCTGTGCCTGGCGGGGATACCTTATTTGAGCCTGTGTCCGGGGGCCACGTCTTCGACCCGGAGCAAGAAGAATGTCGGCTGAGCGATTCCCTTTCAAGGGACTGTCATGGCCTCGAGGTAAGTATTTCGCATGGCGATCGGAGTAATAATCACTACATCTGTATGTGGTACAAAACGTTTTGTAGCGTTTAAAAACTGCAGACTTCATTTTTTCTTTTCTGAAGCTGCGAAGGTCTACATAGAACAGGTTCAGATCAAGAGTTAAAGGTTCATCCATTTTTGATAACGCATCCCACCATAGAGATCGACACATACCTTGAACATGCATCGGTTATCACAGTAAAGACCTCAACACGAAAGCACGTGCAAATGTCGTCGACATGTTACATTTAAAGCTCGGTTTGAACACTATAAAGCTTACACCCAATTGAAGGGGGAAGGTCAGTTTAAACTTTGAATAGCTTTCATTGTGATGATCTGCTAGCCCCACTTGTGTGGCAGGTGAGGTCCCGTAAGAAATGTAACAGAATAATTATGGCGGTAGGCGGTAATACAAGCAATGTATAAAATAATAGTCTCAATTTAAAAAAAGTGGCCTATAGTTCGACAGAAAACCATATAGTGCGCTACATTGCACTCCAATGGTAGAAGAGAATATGCTAATAAAATTCGACGGATTGATAATTTTATTACAATCTGTAGAGGCGTTGTTCAGTCGTAAATTAAGACACGATCCATTGTATTTTATATATATAATATGTTTGGCGCAGATTGCGCAGCAGGTTAGGCGGAGGCGAGTCACTTTGCCACTCTGGCGTCGCACATGTAACACGGTACTAGAATAACGTCCGTGTGAGGCAGGGGTACAACAGCAGCAACCACTGTCTGCCACTGGGGACATCACGAACCAAGGGGAACGAGTGTCTGAGGGTACCTAGTGTCCAAACACACTACTTCCGTACCAGGGGTGGTTGAGGAAGCGGTACAGCAATGATCCGGAATGGATGGGGCGCTACATACCGTAAAACCGGAGAGGCGTCGGGGCGAGTTATTTTCTTGAAGAAGCAGTGCCCAAGTGAAAAGGTTTCCAATGCGAATCCGTTGTTTAAGTTTCCCATCCTCGCCTCTTTCCAGCCTCGAGAGTTCCATTGCAGAATTCCTTTGAGAAGATTAGCTTGCAGTACCGTCGACAGATTCTTCAGTTGTCCAGCTACATATTGTAAAAGTTCCGTCGGAGGCATAGGAGCAGGAAGGGCACGCAGAGACCGAGCAGGATGAGGACTACTTTGGATTCCTATAGTCCTCACGGGTCGAGAGGCTCGCTGGCGAAAAAGGGCTCGGTGCTCTGTTACGCAGCGGACCTCCTCTTAAAGCTGTGGCGTTGGTCAAGCTTGACTAAGGTAAGCTCCGGGTCCGGAACCTGGCCTGATGAAGGAGCGTCGGGGACTTTCCTTTGGCGTCTATGGCTCTGCCGGACCACCGCACTGTATAATGGGTTGCCCGAAAGTTGTATGTCAGGGCTAGCATTGTGACTGTTGTCTTTTTCTTCTTCAAGGAAAGTGAAGCGGTTGGAAGTTGGGACGCCTGCAGCTGGTGCCACGGGCTGTCACCAGTCGTTCGTCGTTTGCTTTGGTTGTTCGCTTTGGTCTTTTGGCATCGGCGGCGGCGGTGTTCCACTGTAGCACATTGTATCGTTGGGCAAGTCTTGGCAGTGATGTCCTGATCATCCGTCCTGTACAAGCCGCACCTGTACATTGAGGCCTCTGGCGACTCCAAGGTTGATTCCGATAGATAGGGGAATGAAGAACGCATATGGCCCGGACGGAAGCATTCGTAACAGTAGACCACGCTGGGCGGTCTACAGATGAAAGCTTAAGATACCGCCATAGTAAATTGTGCTATCGGGAGGAGACGCAGGGCCCTTAAAGGGTGATTAAGCATGTACGCCCCGAACCCATGTAGCGAGCGGAGATTACCTACCTGATGTGACGAGCATGCCAAGGAGTTTAATAATTCTTCCGGTGTTTAGCCATTGGTCCGCGCCAGTCACTACGTCGCGAGGAAGGTTAAAGACCGACCAACATGCAGAAAGAAGGAAGCTATCCATCGATTCCTCCTTTCCATTAAAAAAGAGGGAGCCCCTCCTCCTCTCTGCGAGGAGTACCTCAGAGACGCGCTCCTATGGGGAGAGGACGAAAGAAGAGTGCAAAAAGGAATCTACTGAAGGAAGCTGGAAACCGGTTTTCTGCCCGGCAGAAGACGGTTCTGTAGGTCGGTCTTTAAATCTAGATGTCAAGTACGCTTTCATGGGCACAGTGGCGTTCGTTGAGATGAAAATTTCCCGCAGTTCTCGGAGTCAGTCGACCTCCGCAAGGGAATGTACCCAGAACAACGAAGTGTTCGTGGCCTCGTGAATAGCATAGCCCCGAAATCCATTGGTCTTGAGGCAGGAATCTAAGGCGTGTTAACGCGCACGACTATAAAAAGTTGAGACGTCGAAGCGGTCTCGAGGCTTGAGAGCCAGCTTGTAAAGACCGGTTGCTGATGAGGTAGATTCTTGTCCAGAGGCAGGGCAGCCCAGTTTAGTCACCGGGGGTATCATCGACACCGAATCTTGCGGGCGAAGGGATCGGACGGGTGCTTCCAGATCTGGCGGATTTGGTTGCAAGAGCCATTAGCAGCAATGAGTCTATTCTGGTCGATCGGTCGGCAGGCCGACGACCGGTCACCGGCAGCACCACTGCCAACAAAGCCAGCTGCACGTCGTGCCGAGGGGTGCGCCTGACATGCAGGCGCACCCGTAGTCGCTGAACCTTGGCGAGTACAAAGCAGAACGATGCGGCGGGGAGCTAAGCCTACGCTTACCTCCGGGCGGTGAAAAGAAAGCCCGGGGCTTATCCCACGGCCATGAACGGGGCCAACGGCTGGATGACGAGGAGCCAGGAGTTCCAAGAGTTCTTGTGGTGCATGAGGACAGCGAGAAAAGGGAAAACCTCTGAAAGCCTCGTCTACCGATGAGGTAGACGATGCTTCTTTCTCGTCTTCCTCGTTTTCTTCGAGTGTCATTTCCGGGTTTATCGAAAACCCGGAAACCCCAGTATCGCTGTGCTCGTGTACCCCTCTTAGCGGCGAGTTGTTATGGCGGCGCCCTCGTTACCTCTCCTGACGTCATTACCATGCGAACAACAAGTTCGATTGTGTCTGAAATAAGCTTGGTGGAAGCTCGAAATCACAGCGCTCTGAAACCAACACTACCAACACCGTCAAAAAACTGAAGTTCTTACATTCCTCCTATTTCCGTCGATGAGAAATTCTTTGCTGACGTCATAGTCACATTCGGCCAATGGTGGAAGGCCAACCCCAGTGACGCTTTCGATCGTGCACGTCGCCCATAAAGCCCCTTCGTGCTTCAAAAGCAGCGCAAGGTTCGTCGATGCACGTGCAACGTGCAGCCCTTGGGAAGATCATGGCGGCACAGCGCAGCACTGAGCTAGATTTCAGACGCCATGTGCTTCCTAGAAATGGCGCGCGGCACGTGTCTCGAGCATTTCCTCAACAATGAATGGCTTTTTCCCAGGATAGAGGGGCTTTAGTACCCCTATGGCTTAGGGCGTCCCCTAACGCTGGGGCCCCGTACTTTAATACTCCCTATTCTTTGACTCTGCTCATTGAAGTGGTTAGCTAAGTTATAAATCAGCTCCTTGTATGCTCGCGCTCTTTGACCTTAGAGTGTGCTCGAGCACTTAGATTTTTTTTCTTTAAGTTTTCGGAGCTCCCTGTCCTTGCGTTGTGTACAATCGGGAAAAAAATGTAATACGAACAGAGGAGCGCGTGGTTGGAGGTACAGACTGCGCCGCCTGGAAGTGGGCCTAGGGGCGAGGGTGAGTGGCCTACTCCGATGTGTTTACGTCCTTCGCTCGGCGCTCCCCAAGCTTCGGCATTGCGCTTTAGCTGCTACAAGCGGCGAGCTTCCTCGCGCCGCACGCGCCGAGCGTGCAAAGATAGCGGTGATAGCTTTCAGCGCACTAAGAGGCGCAATGCCGAAGCTTGGGGAGCGCCGAGCGAAGGGCGTAAACACATCGGAATAGGCCACGTACCCTCGCCCCTAGGCTCACTTCGTAGGCGGCGCAGCCTGTACCGCGAGCCACGCGGTCCTCTGTTCGTATTTCATTTTTCCCCGATAGTACACAGCTCAGTATAAACTGTATGTAACTTGCAACTCAATGACGAACGTGTGGAGTGTGTGGACAAGCTCTGAATATCAGGATTTCACCTCGCAGGAACCTAGAAGGTTTTGCATGGCACCCAAGCAGAAGTTTTGGATTCCCGAAAAAGGCCAGGTCTACTACAACTGTTCTGACGGAACGCCAAGCTTTTATACCCTAAAGGTAGACCAACCTGGGGCGCAGGGATGCATTATTCCGCACATCTGTGACTCAGGTAATTTCAATATTTGAAGCCAAAATCCGGCTAACTCATACCAAAAAAAAAAAAAAAAATAAACACAGCGCAGACAAAAACTAGTAGGAAAAGAAGACAGGACAGTTCAGTTCAGTTCAGTTTAACAATATTCAAAGTCTCTTCTAAAAGGTGCATTACATGAGGGGAGATTCAGCACAAAAAAGAAAATTGCAGGGAAGGTTTCCGAATAACACGTCCATTAAGGATGAATAAGAGTCATATTACTGGTCATATAAAACGCAAATAAAAAATAAGGAAGTGTTCTTGAAGAAACAGTTTGACTAATGAAAAGTACTTGCGAGTTGTCCCTTGCAAATATCACCGAATTTGGCCTGATTAATTTACAGTACTATTATTTCAGGAAAGTAATTCCAGTCAGTGATAGCTAGTGAGAGCGGGGAAGTTCGAAATTTATTATTTTTCGTGAAGAGGACTTACTTCTAAGTTGTCGTCATGACGCAAATTGGTGTGAGGTGGCGGGTGACAGTAACTGTCACAAAAGAAGTGGAATGGTAGATTTTGTAAAACATGACAAGACGAGCAAGTTTAGTTATTTCAGTTTAAAAGACGAAGCTTCATAATTTGATCTTGTTGCAGTGATGATTGATGTCCGTAAGTAGTCGTGTGATATGAAACGAGATGCTTTATTTTGAAGTGATTCGAATTTGTTAATGATATATGCTTGATGAGGCCGCGAAATAAAGTTAGCGTAGTCTAAATTGAATCTAACGAAAGTTTTATACGCAGTGTCACACAAAGAGGTAAGGTGATAGCCTGTAGGGCTCCGTGTTTTCGGATAAACTCCGAAAAACACCTGCCGGTAAAATTTTGGTCAATTCGGATTTATCCGATAAACTCCGAACGTTTATGCGCAACCCCCCCCCCCCCCAAAAAAAAAAAAAGAAATAGCACCTTTTTTTTTTGCACTTTGATCAGCACGGAGTCAATTGTCCTTGGAAAATGGCACCATAATTATCTTTCAAATCTGAGACCGTTGTCAAAAGGGGTCTTGCCGCTTGTGTCGTCCAGGTTGATTCAGGGCAACAGGTCATTGTACATTCGGGTCACGACAAAAGCCACTCTTTTGGCTTCCAGTTTGAGCCATGCGATTTGTGATTTAGAGAAAGGAGAAGGTATGTTTTTGTAACAGTGAAAGTTGAAACTTTCTATTACATCCTCAACCACTCCACCTCGTGCGGCCGCGGGCTAGATTGGTAGAATAGGATGGGATGACCACGAGCTTCGAAGCGACCGCCCCTGGGAGTTTTTATTTTAAGGTATCGACGTTTATCGAAGCAAAACTTGTGCGCGACTTTTGTCGTGGGACAAATTAATATTGATAATGGAAATGGCACAAACGTCAAGTTCAACTGAAGAAATTTTAATCGATACAAGCGCGTTTTATTTTTTATCTGGCGTACGTTTGCATCCGGTTACTATTTACATATTTATTTGCAATAGGAAACACTGCGAAATTAAACTCCGAATTTCGGAGAATTGGAAATCAAACAAATATAAACTCCGATAAACTCCGAATCTTCGTCAAAAAATGAACTCCGAAAAACACCCTCCGAATTTGACGAAAAATAAACTCCGAAAACACGGAGCCCTAGGTATAGGTTACGTTTAATATATATTAAAGATTCACAGGCCGTATCCACTATAGTGTTAATATGAGTATTCTAGGTTAGATTATCAGAAAATGTTACGACTAGGCATTTATACCATTATACATTTGCGAAAAGCCATCTTTGTAACGTGTAGTTCCGTGCTGCGGGATTCTTTGACCAGTAAATATTGGTTGTTTGCTCTTGGTTATAATTAGGGTGTGTATTTTCCGGTTTTAACCGAAAAACACCGATAAACATCCGTCGGTAACGAAAATACAAAATCGGTTAAAACCGAAAAACACCGGTGGTTGGACATTTTCGCCCTGGTTAAAACCGAAAAACACCGGTCGTTGCATGTTTCCGACCTAACGAAACCCTTTCCTCGTAGAGGTTCGTCAAATGTGTTATCTCGCCCTCCTTTCTGGGGGTCAAAAGCGTCTAGTTAACGCAGTGGAAGCTAAGCTCTCACACGCCTTTCCCCCATTGTGTCTCCCATGGCCCCCTTTTGTGGAAAAATTAACGCAGTGGAGGGTACGCTTTCACGTGCCCTTTCCCCATTGTGTCTGGCCAGGTGATGTTGGTGCAAGCCATGTATTCAGAGGTTGCTGTAGTTCCTGGAAGACACTGCTAACATTCGTGTCGTACTCTGAATCGTACTGACCTTAGAGAACTGAGATGCGTTGTGGGCTTTTGGGGAAACTTCATGGGCTTTTGGGAAAACGAAAAAAGGGTTTTGTTCTGTAAAAAAATTCCCAGAGGTGTTTGAGAAGGCGCGTCCGTCCCGCGTCTGCGAGTTTTCTAAAACGTGAGATTTGCTTTCCTTCGTCGAACACTTAAAGAATCGTCGTCACGCGGAGTAGAAGGCCACCAGGATGGGACGCAAGCGGAAAGCTCCGGATGACTACGCTAGAGATTTCATGGATGAATCGTCGTTATGGTTCCGCGTACAAATTGTTAATCCGTGCATAAAAGTGGAGCTGCCAGAGGGATATGTGCCTTATGAAAATATCTATCGGCTGGTCCTCCGAGACGAGCGCAAGCTGAGCGACCTAGATTCAGAGTTTCTTTCTTACCGCCAGTATGCTGTGACTAGCACCGTTGATCCAGTGTTGTTTTGGAAACTTCATTTACCTGACTGGCCACTACCGTCCCAAGCCTCGCTGGACATTTTGTGATTTCCTGTGTCCAGAGCAAATGTCGAGCGTGCGTTTTCAAAATTGCCGGTTGTGAACCGCAAGGAACGTGTTGTCATGACGGATGCAAGCCTCTCGAAGCATGCTTGCATCTACTATATTAACCAAGTGTGAGAAATAGATGCTTCCTCGAGAAGAAGTGTATGAAATATATGAAGAAAATTGGAACTTTGCCTGTGACCAATCGCATTTTTTTCCACCGATAATCACCGATTTTAGCCTCGCCGTGAGACGTTCCACCGAAATTCACCGGTGTTTCGAAAGTAAATAAACACCGAAAAACATCCGCCGATTTTTGTCTCAAATAAACACCGGAAAGTACACACCCTAGTTATAATGACCTTTATCTGCCAGGTGTTACGCCAGAGTGAAAATATATCTAAATCTTGCGGTATTGATAAGTTATTATCTGGGCTAGTAATGCAACGATAAATGACAGAGTTGTTCTCAAAGAGCCTGATGAAAGATGTTCGAAGGGAGGGGACATTAATATATTAACAAATAACGGTGAACCCAGAACGCTGCCCTGGGAACACGTGCCATAACGGGGAGGGTGGGTGGTTTGCTCCTGATCAAGATGAAGAGCCTATTAACGGTTAATTAAAAATTCGGCTATTCAGTGGATATTAGAATGATTGTTTAGTTCAGATAGTGTATACAGAAGTCGTTGGTGAGGAACCGTGTCAAATGCTTTTGAGAAATAAATGCAAATGGAGTCAATAGCTTTAGACGAGTGGAAATTGTCGTGAAGGTCAGTGACGAATTCGAAAGGCTGGGTTTCACACCAATATATCTTCCTGAAACCATGCTCAATGTTACTTAATATTTTATTTTTTACAAGTAGTTCATAATGTGAAGTAGATGACATCCTTCATAATTTTGCAAATCACGCTAGTTAATGATATTGGTCTATAATTTGAGGAGTCATTTTTTTCCCGGATTTAAACACGGGCACACACTCCCGAGTATGCAGTTAATCGGTTGGGAGGTTAAGTTGAGTGATTGTTCAGATAGGCGGCAAAAAAGTGGCAAGATATCTGTGTTCTCATTTTGAGAAGTTTAGGACAAATATTGTCGTCGTCAGGAGCTTTTTGTATGACGTCTAAAGTACCGTTTAGGTTAAAATAATGGGCTCACAGTGAACGAGCACTCTTCCAATTTGGTCACATGGTGGTGGTAATATTTCTAAGGTAAACGCAGATACAAATAGTTATTAAAGGCGGTAGCTGATTAGAAGTTTGTTATCGCTTCGTTGAATTTGTAGCACAGTTTAGGAATAGTCATCTTTCTTGTAGCATGTAATTTTTTAGACATTTACAAGGATTGGTGAATAAGAAGTGAAGTAGGTCTTGTTTGTAATACTTATATTTGGCCATCTTAATGCCACTTCTGAAACTTTTTGAAGTTATTATACGTAGTTAAATCAGACACAAGATTTGTCCGTTTAGTTTTCAAAAAAAATTTTTTTTTTTTAAATTTAGTTCCTGGTAAACCTTGGTAAATAAACCAGGGTTGATCAGCACTCGCCTTTAAAACAATATTAGGAGCGAACACTGACTTCAATCACCTGAATTCTTTAAGTAATCTCCAGTTAGACTCGACTGAAATTTCGTTAGAGTGCAGTTCATGTTCTGAAGCAAACCTTTCGAAAGTCTTGTTTAAATGAGTTTCAAGGACTTTACTGCATGGAATAATATTTTTTACTGAATATTGGTAAAACCATTTTAACTAAAGCTGAGTTATGATCTCAGATTTTTCAAAAAAAAAAACGAACCGACTTAACACTATGGGCATTCGAAGTGAAAACAAGGTTTAAAACAGAATAACATTTTATGGGTTCCATTACAATTTTCGTTAAACCATAGCTATTCATCGAGTCAATAAAACTCGACACTTCTCACTGAGCCACAAAACAAGTTCATACTTTCGTAATAGTAGTGCCGGGGAATAAAGAAAAAACTCTGCTAAATGTAATTGTTTCATAACAAAGGCTCTTTCATGGCCAGGGTGGCGGTGACAGGCGCCAACAATGATTCGCAACAACAAACTACCCAAGCGTACAAAAAAAATGCTAGTTGAGTGTTTACAGATATGAGGAATGCATCCATCGCTTTACTGCTGGCGATTAAGCACATAACCACCACGAGAATGTATGCAGGCTTTACATAAGAAATGAAATGATCGACTAAAAAGTACGTGCAATCGTTTACCTCTGGGCTCAATCACGTTTCTGCCCCGATAACAATTTTTGCACTCGAATCATTTAGAGTTGACAAAAAATACGTCTTGCTTATGTTAAAGGCTAGAAAAGTTTGCCACAAGTGCCCCGAGGTCTACAAACGTATGTCTAGTTGTACTTCAAGATTGTCAAGTGCTCGGCGCCTTTGAGACTTGATAATTTTTAAGCATAACAATCACATCCAAATTCAGGAGAATACGGAATTTGCTTTCCATTCGCATAAAGTTTATCGTACACAAGTTTCACTTTGATATTTTCTCCCCTGAACTGTGCACCAAACTGCCACAGTTTGCTTCGGTGGTGGCAAACAAATCTATATAGACGCCTTCGGTGAAGATAACAGTCTCAGTTTGATTGCGTTATGCAACACGTCTTGTCTGCTGCGGTAGTCAAGAAAACATGCAATTGTTTGTGCTGTTTCATCTCGCTTGTTGCCGACGCGATGAGCACGTTCAATCTAGCCAGCCTCCACACCAATGTGATTTTTAACAAATTATTTTATTGAATGAACCGTTTCGTTCCGCGTTTCATCTTGTTTTTCAGGAAGGCCCCTAAATAAGTTATTCCGTCTGATCCTGTTGTTGAGACCGTCCATACCAGAGTCTCGGGCATAAATTTTATCACGCGAATTACAAATATCACTTCGTACGTCATTCATATCAGTTTCAACCACGGCAAGTCTGTTTTGAATGCCATTTATATCTAACATCTGTTTCTCTAGAGTGATACCAGAACTGATAGCGTCCAATGTTACTCTAGTTACTGATCATTTTCGAGCAATTTCGGAACCGCCTGACATCTGAGTTACAAAAGGCTAAGCAAGAGTATTATACGCATCTCTTTAATAGAAATTCTAGAAAATGCCCAGAATTAGTTTGGAAATCTATAAATGAAGTTTTACGCCGCAGTGGACAGCGTAATGATGTAGGCGAACTTTCAATCAATGGCAAAAATATATCGGTAACGTTGTTAGCAGAACACTTTAACACAGTTTTTGTAAATTTAAATCCGCCACCACATAATGTCAATGCTTTAAACTTTATTGAACACACAGTACACGAGACACTTTTTCTAACGCCGACTGATGAACACGAAGTATATAACGCGTTTGCGGGTCTCAGCAACAGTAGAAGCTGCGATACGGATGACTTACAAGTTAGGCCTGTGAAATTTGTTCTTAATAACATCACACCTTGCTTGGTGCACATTTTTAACCTTGCCTTGTCATCAGGAACATTTCCCCGTAAAATGAAACTAGCTAAAGTCTCTGTTATATTTAAAGGAGGAGACAGAAATCTCCTAACGAACTACAAACCTATCTCCATACTTCCAACACTTTCCAAAGGGCTTGAAATGATTATTTTAAAACGCCCAAACTCTTTCTTTAATAAGCATTGTGTGTTAACGGATTGTCAATTTGGTTTCCGTAAAGGAAAGTCTATAGAATCTGCATTACTTCAACAAAAAGAAATTATTTTGAAAAATATAAAAAATAATTATTTACCCTAGGCATATTCATAGATATTAGTAAGGCATTTGATTTCATCAACCACAAAATTATATTAGATAAACTATACTGCTACGGTGTCCGTGGCGTACCCGTACCTCTTTTGCGCTCTTATCTTGGGCAACGTGCCCAGTGTGTTGTGGTCGATGGTCATACATCACCTTTTTTAAAGTACGATGTGGTGTCCCTCAGGGCAGTATTCTTGGGCCTATGTTATTTAATACATATATTATTGACATCGTCAACATCGCTAAATAAATAAAATATATAATATATGGTGACGACACAAGCCTATTTCTTGCTGAAACGAATGTTGAAAAATAATAGCCGACGCAAATAATGTCCTTAGCCTGTTTTTTTATATGGTCCAACAACAATCGCCTTAAGATCAACATCCAGAAAACAAAGGCTATTGTTTTTCGACCAAAAAACAAGGCTGTAGCTATTGACAACAATATTAAAATTGGTTCTACACCAATTGAATTAGTAAAAAGTCATTAAACGCTCGGAATAATTTTTTCTCAGCATCTTCTGTGCAATGACCATGTCGATTATCTCATCAAGAAGCTGTCCAAAGTGGTTAAAATAATGTCACACTGTTGCTCTGTTTTTCCAGTTAATGTTATATTACAAATTTACTATTCACTATTTCAGTCCTACATCAATTAGTGTCATCTTATTTGGGGGAAGACTACTCAAATAAACATTAAAAAGCTTGCGTTGCTTCAAAAGAAAATGCTCCGTTACATTGCCAATGAACACTATATGGCTCATACAAAGCCCCTATTTGCCCAATATAAAGTAATTACCATTGAAAATATGTACGACTATAGACTGCTGCATGGTTTCCGGGTTTCAACTTCTGACCATATCTTGTTTTTATGCGAAATGGCGAACCTCTCCGAGCATCCTCATCGCATCAACACACGCCTCTCGCAAAGATGGATCATACCTCGAGCTCGTACTAATTATACTTATCAGTCAATCACTTATCGTCTACCTTCATTACTTAACCATTTACTTACCAACAATATTGATATACGAGGGGCGTTCATAAGGTTCGTATTATTGTCACGAAGGAATAGAGATTCAGCAAATCAAACTCGAGTAGGAGTTGAGACTTTCTCTACATGTTCGCCACCAAAAGTTACCCACTTTTTCCAGCGATGCCGGAGGCTATAACAATGGCCTCCGGCTTTTTACATGCCGGAGGCCATTGTTATAGAACTCCTCGTCTTGAGCGTTCAGGAATCGCTCCACTTCAGCAATCACTTGGTCGCCGTCCTTGAAATGCTTTCCTCCTATTTGGTCACACTGGAAGCGTCTGTGCCATTTAACCAACAGTGTCGTAAACCCGGCGTTGTCGCCGAACAACGCTCCCAGATTAGAGTGAATATCCTTGGCATTGCTTCCCTTCAAATGGAAAAACACGGATCACTGCATGTGCTTGGCACCGACGGGCGGTGCCATTTTCGTTTCGCCTCCCTAGCGGCGGTTCGAGCGACTATAGCATGCGATGTTTACACTGTGCGGAAACTAGAGGGACGCGCGGTCATGTTAATGCCTGTTTCGTTCCGCTTTTTTAAATTTTTTGTGCCGATAATACGAACTTTATGAACGCCCCTCGTATATAACATGGGAAGGATCGAAATTATTTTCATGTACTTCTTATAGTCCTGTCGGACATTGTGTTTAAATAAATGCGTTTTATTGTATGATATATCTATCCTTGTTAAAAAGGTTGTAATTCTGTGTATGTGGAAAATGGCTGTGTGTACGCTTTTTTGTTGTTGTTATATTGCTTCTTGCTAATCGTGTTTCTCTTTTAGAAAGTGTTGTATTTTGTAGAGTATTATGAACAGAAGCTGTGCGTATATTTTTCTGGTTTGTGCGCTTATGTGCGACCTTGGAATTTTTGGTAAATATTGGTATTTTGATTTTGGTACTTTTGTAAATATTTTTTAGCGTGTTTTTTTTTTTTTGCGGGGGGGGGGGGGATTAGTTTTGCTGCCAATCTTCCAAACGAGCCCCAGACCCCGTCAAGCTGCCTTTGGCAGCTTTTTGTATGGGGCACCATTGGCTATAAGTAGGGCTCCGTGTTTTCGGATAAATCCGAAAAACTCCGAAAAACACCCGCCGGTAAAATTTCGGTCAATTCGGATTTATCCGATAAACTCCGAATATTTATGTGTCAATGCCACTCGCCGCCCCCCCCCCCCTCAAGCAAAAAAATAAAAATAATAGATTTTTTTTTTTTTTTACAGTTAATAGTTCTGGGAAAATTCCACCATAATTATCTTTCAAATCTCGGACCGTTGTCAAAAGGGGTCTTGCCGCTTGTCTCTTCAAGGTTGATTTTGGGCAACAGGTCGTTCGTTGTACATTCGGGTCACGACAAAAGCCACTCTTTTGGTTTCCAGTTGGGGCCATGCGATTTGTGAATTTAGAGAAAGGGAAGGGTATGTTTTAGTAACAGTGAAAGCTATGGACCATTGGGATTGTACAAAATTGGGACGAAGGGCAGTTGAAACACTCTATTACCTCCTTAACCACTCCGCCTCGCGCGGCCGTGGGCTAGATTGATGGAATAGGATGGGATGACTACGAGCTTCCTAGCGACTACCTCCGGGAGTTATTTGATTTTAAGGTATCGGCGTCTATCAAAGCGCCACTTTTGTGTGACTTTTGTCGTGGATAAATTAATATTGCCAATGACAGTGGCACCAACGCCAAATTCAACTGAAGATATTTCAATTGATAGAAGCGCATTTTATTTTTTATCGGACATACGTTTACATTCGGTTATTATTTATTTATTTATTTTTAATAGGAAACACAGCGAAATTAAACTCCGAAATTTCAGAAAGTTGGGAATCAAAAAAATATAAACTCCGATAAACTCCGAATCTTCGGCCAAAAATAAACTCCAAAAAACACCCTCCGAATTTGACAAAAATAAACTCCAAAAACACGGAGCCCTAGCTATAAGGCCAAAAATAAAGATTGATTGATTGATTGATTGATTGATTGATAGTTTCTTTTTGTAATTTGTCATTAGTCGATGTTAGGTCTTCTCTAAGTTTACCCAGTTTTTCTATAGAAATATGACGAGGATTAAATTCGACATCTCCGGACCGCAACGATAATGCCTCAAGGAAAAGAAGGCAGCTGTCGTGAGGTAGCGAAAGCAGGCAATTGAACACAGAGGTAGCAACGCCGGAACAAAGGGTTAGTAAACGCTTTTCGTCCATGGAGCACGACACCTCTAATAGTAACAGGCTGTTTGAACGGCATTACTTAGCGCAATTCAAGTAACAAACCTGAGTTACCAAGCCCGTCGACGGAAACGGAAACGTTTTTTGATACGTAATCTTGCGGTTGTTGGTATGATGAAGGCACGTCAACGTTGAGGCAGTAGAAGTTTCCCCTTTGTCGTTTTTCTTTTTTTTTCCCTCTTTTTAACATTGCGGTTGCAGTGTGTCCAAGGTGTTTGTTTGGTGTGAGTATCTTTTTGGTTTGTGTTAAGACGCACTGAGGTTTCAGAGAACGAGTGTGCTATACATTGTAAATTGCTTTTCAATTAATCTTCTACATTATCTAATCTATATGATTTCGTCACCTGCCGAGCCAGGTCCACAAGCCCTTGAGGCTTATTCCGGCTCGTTATTGTATCTTGAAAAATGATTGTTCTATCAATAAAGCTATGTTCTATGTTCTAAAGCTATGTTCTATGTTCGGTTCAAGTTGAACACGTGCTCCAGTGGCCATGACAAAGGACAGGCCACATTTTCGCCCGATGCACTTGATGGGACTGCGAAGAGCAGCAGCACCTGAGTTACGAAGCGTCCTAGCATCGGAAGGGCTCTGTCGCGCTTGTCCCATGTCTTATTCTATTCGTCTTTGTCTTTTGCGCTGGGTTTAGACTGAGCCTACCAGTTGAGTTTAATTCCGGCCAACTCGTCGAAAGCGAACTCATCGAAGGTCAATTTGTGGCATGGAAACTCGTCGAATACGCCAACTCCAGGTAGATCCACTTGGAGAAAGGGTAACTAGTCGAAAGGGGTAAGCTGTCGAAGGGCGATTTGTGAGGTTGGCCGAGAGATCTAGGCACCATTTTTATTGTTGTCGTTCCTTGGTTTCCATCTTTCGCGCCCAACGTTTCTCGGCCTCAACGCTAGAGACCGGCATCCAAATAAATTAATCTGCATGTGCGCGGGGGTTCCTTAAGCATTACTCTATTTTTTGCAAAGGTGCCGAATACGTTTGATTCCAAACGGTATTATTTACTTTCAGGTCAACCAGTTCCCTTCCGCTGCCCTCCTGAAGGAGGTATGATCGCGCACGAGCACTCGAACAACAAGTTGTACTTGTGCCACAGGCCGAAACCGGAAGTGGCAAGGTGTGCACCGGGGCTTGTGTTTGATCAGAAGGATGAGGTTTGCGCTTCTAGCGCGGCTGCATGGCCTCCCGAAAGCGTCTATCTTTCCGGTGAGTGGGTCTCTAGACGATTTCTCACGACAAGGCGTGATGCAACCCTTCCGTGACTGCTACACCTAACGGAGTGACTTTCAAGCAGATAGACCGGTTAGAATTAAGTCTTTCGTAGCCCATTTAAATTTAAAGGCTGGTTCACACATGCATCTCAGCGCTAACATAACGAAAATGCAGTGCCTCATCAGGTAAGATAAGAAAAAGAAAGCGCTGAGTTAGCGGTGCGGTGTATGTGTGAACAAATCTTAGGCCCAACAGTTATGCTTCTCGGGAAAAATGTTTTGACGATTGAACATAGCGGTTGAAGTTTACGCTTAACGAAAGCCTTTTTCTATGAACGTGAACTGATGGGATAAGCTTTTTTCCAGGGAAATCTTATACCAGACACGTACATGTCACTAAATAAACAACGATTTGACATTATTAAGTCGCTACTCGCTCAAAAAGTAACTACGCATGTTTTTCATTATTTAGGCTTCAAACGAACGTGTTAGTGTAGCTCAAAAGTAACGTGTGACTTTCTGGTTGCTCCAAAAGCTTTGTTGAAAAAGTAGTTGCATTTCAATTTTGCGGCGTTCACGTATTGTTGTTCTTCTTGCGCATTCACGAAGTTGTGAAGTTCGCACAACAGTGACGTGTTGATTGGGATAATCACTTGGGGCTAACTGCGGCCGAGATGTAAGTGACTTAACATAAAAACACAGATATCGCAAACATTTGTATACCCTCACGGAATGATCTCACTATGCTTTAGCAGAGCAATAGAGACGTCAGCGCGGGCATCATTGCTGACCGGCAGCGATGCCCGCCATGCCCTCCTGGTTTTTAGTTTTTAGACATGTTGAAGGAGATTTGCCTTCAGCCAGTGTGCTGCACAGTGTTTGCAGGGGGTTCTTTGCTTTCACTGAAATAGATGTAGGAGACGTGTGTGAGGGGTTGTGTGCTTTGGTGAAACGATTGTGCAAGATGTTGCATGTCTTAGAGAGGAACACAGAGACGTGCTTTTGGGGGGGGCTGAAACGCTATTTCAGAACTGGGGGCGCCCGTGGCCGCGCCTCTGGTGGAACAAGAGAAAGAACGTACGCGAGCTGTTCTGTAGAGGCGAGGAGAGTACACGAAAACGGAGCCTGGGCGGCGGCAGTGGGGAGGCGAGGGTGCGTGCCCGCACGGCGCAGCCACGTGGGTATTTCGCAACCGTGGCTGCCTGAGGGGTAGGGGCCCGGGGAGGAAGGGAGAGCGTCGCCGGAGCAAGAACAGCGGCGGCCTACAGGGGAGAAGGGAGGGGGAGCGAGAGAGAGCCTTGCCATGTGTGAAGAGTGACAGGGAGAGGGAGGACAGCGCCTCTGCTGTAGAGTGGGGTTTCGCGTTCGTACATGATTTTTTTGTTTAAATACGTGTGACCCAAATATTATGAGGCAGCAACCACAGGCTCTTCCAGGCAACGATAAAATGAATGAGTAATTTCTAACCTTCTGTGTCCTGATTTGACTCAGCTTTGTGAAGGGCCCTAGGGACTTCAGTTTTTCTTGATTGAGTCCTATCGACGTGTGACAATTCATCTTCTCAAGCCGGGCACTCGTTACAGAGACAATTGAAGACGATCTTGTTCAGAAGATGGTAGCTATAATTGAGTATGGCTACCATCTTCCCCGGTGTACCATTCGGGCCAGCGTGGGCGCATTCGTCTCAGTTTGAGTTTTATAAAAACCTACGCGGCTTTGAAGCAAAAACTTAATTGGGTAGTGTAATAGCATATATCCCAGTCGATAACCCTGCATAAAAGTAAGAATTATATGGGCGTGTAAATGACCCTTTCATTGATGTTGCCTCCTCCACATGCAGAGTGACATTCTAAAGAAGCGAGAAAACATAATGAGCCTGCTTCTAGGGCGATGGCGTGAAGGCCGTTTCTGCTCAAGATAACTTTTTTCTATGCAGAAATGGCACTCGCGCGCTGTCAAAATTTGCAGGAGCACCATGACGTACTGGGTTTTGTTATGGCGTTTTTCGCACGAACAAAAACCCTCAACATTGTCGCCAGACGTGGTTGCTAAAACTGGGAGAGGAAGGAAAACAAAGAAGTTATTGGAATTTATGGTGTTTGTACATATAATGAGATACCTATAGCCCTTTTTCGAAGAAATTACAGCGAATGGTTCATTGTATTCTTTACCAAAAAAATAGTATCTCACGCATAGTTGACGTATTGTTCGTGGGACTCTAAAAGTAACAGAATTGTCAAATATGGTGATGGTTCATGCATAAAGGGGTCATAAGACAAGAAATTAATTAATCTATAGATTATTCTTGACATGAACCTGCATAGGCTGCTTGTACATATGCAATTATAAAATGAATTTTTAATGTTTATAATACGTATCCGGCAACCAGGCAACACTGACAAAACCCTGACGTCGCTAGTGACTGACGCTTTCGACACTTAGCAGGAAACAAAATATCAGAGAACAGGTGACGCTTTAGAAATCCGAGCCAGGAGGCACACTTTTGGATGCCCTGAGAAAATACCTTAACTAAGATGGACCGGCTTCCGCAGCGAACACTTGAAGATTTGGGGCTGGTGACGTCACCGATAATTTCAAATATGGCGGACATGCTGGGTGAGCGGGCGAATCCAGGAGTCCCACACTCTACGAAAACTGAAGCGTCTACTTTTCCGCAAAGCACATTAGAGCTAGATCCCGTCGCTGTGATATGCAGATGAAACTAGGCGAATGGGAAGGTTTCAAAATATGTCTAAACGTAAAATAAAAAAAATAAAAAAACAGTCTGCGCTTGTGGCATTGAGCATGACGTTTCACCATGTTCAATGCGTAGTGCCAAAGCGCAGTCTGCTTTTTAAGGTCTAAAATATATTTTGACCATCGCCATTCGCCTAGTTCCTCCGTACATTGCAACGATTGGCTCCTCTAAGTGCTTTGATGTAGAGTTGATGCTTCAGATATCTTAGAGTGATCTTCAAAACTTGCTGATTATGAAAAAAAAAAAAGAAAAAAAGAACTTTCTTAATTTATAATACACTGACGTGCTGTTAGGCTGGTTGCAAAGTTGTTTCAAATCAAATGTATTAATTTCTTTTTTTTAAATTCCAGAATTATACAAGTCTGCCACGAATAATGCGCGCGAAGAACTCGAAGAGGCCAGGACGGATTTCGAGTGTCCTTCTGGCTTCGGGTACTTCTCGAGTGCCGTGGACGAGTTTCACTACTTCGAATGTGTCCGATGGGAGCCAGTTGTTAAGCGCTGCCCTGCCAACTCGGTCTTCAGTGAGACGCTTCGTATATGCTTGCTTAATGAGTATTAATAATACTAATACTAATAATAAAGTTATCATGAAAGTTAGCAAAATTCAAAAAGCGTCAAATGCGCGAACTACACAGCAAGATGTTATTTGCTTTTTTTATCGTGAAATAAATGGTAGAATTGCAAGTTGATTATACAAGAGCCAAAATAATGTTCATGAATGGTGACTCATACCCATGAACTCTATCATGTGGCTTGTGTTAGTTTCAACTCAGGTGTAAAACAAATAGACCTTTCCATCTAAGTGGCTACCTTACCGGTGGATACAGAGTACTGATGCCCTCGCCGCCAAAAGGTGGCTTCAATTTGATTCGTTTCTGTTTCGGCGCGCTGGTGGCTGTGTTGGTGTCTTATTTAGTTTTCTTTTAATTTTGCTATACACATGTGTCTCTTGTGATACGAAACCAACGACAGAGTGGTACTGGGCCACTTTAAGAACTACGAAATGATTTCGAGCGTAAAGCGCGAAACACATGTACGACGAAACCGTCGGATCCGACGTGCGAACTGCCGGAATGACCTTCGGGGGCGAGGGTTTTCGTAGCACCGGAGAGCGTTGAAAACCCTCGCCTCCGACCGTCGTATGGCCTGATGCCCGTCGGACGTCGGATCGGACGGTTTCATCGTCCGATCCGATCATCGTCCGTCCGATCGTACATGTGTTTCGCGCTTTAATCGTGGAAGCTTTTAGGAACATCTTCATATGGTCGTGTTCGTTGTTCCGCCAGGTTCGGCGGCGACACGACGGAACTGGTACAGGAGGAGGATTACTGTTCTCTACAGCTGTACCCACTGACTCTTGTTTCCATAGTAATAACCAATGAAGAGACTAATGCGTGGAAGCATGTCAAAAAAGCATGTCCACCACCTGGTTAACAACGTGTTCAATCACTGAGAACAGATGAACTCGCAAAGTTAGTGCTGACTTTTTAGTTTTCGAGGACACCAACTATTTCTGAACGTCGCCGACTGGAAAACCTTCCTGTGATGTCCTGTAGAATGTAAAAGGATGTTTTTTCTTTTAAGCTTAACAGATCTGTTTAAAAAAAGCCGTGAAAGTTACACTTATGCCGCTTGTTGAGGTGAGTTATACAGCCAGGGGGACATATTATAGGGGGCTAATCGTAACGATCAGTCGGCTAATTAATTAAAATTTGTCAATTAACTTTTTAATGAATGAAAATAGACATATAGTTCCAATTAGAAACTTGCTCAGCGTCATCGGAAACCACTAAATCAGTCATTTTCAGAAATACTTTGAGCGCGTGAGAAGCGTAGTAGTGCACTATAGTTACCACTTGTGGAGCAGGTACAAAGCTAGCGGTTGCGGTAAGGCGCCTGAGCGATTTTCCCGTCTCTTATCTAGCCCCAGCCTTTTACCTGCTCCACGAGTGGTAACTTTAGCATAATACTACGCTTCTCACGCGCTCAAAGTCTTTTTGAAAATGACTGATTTAGTGTTTTTGGATGACGCTGAGCACGTTTCTAATTGAAACCATGTGTCTATTTTCATTAATTAAAAAGTTCATTAACGAATTTTAATTAATTAGCCGACTGATCGTTACGATTATCCCCTATAATATTCCCCCTGGTCGTATAACTCACCTCCACAAGCGGCATAAGTGTAACTTTCAGTTTTTTTAAACAAATCTGTTAAGCTTAAAACAAAACACACCATATATATATATATATATATATATATATATATATATATATATATATATATATATATATATATATATATATATATATATATATATATATATATATATACATATATATGTGTGTAAAATGAAGAGAGCCACTTCAAAAGCTTAACTCATTTACTCAGACGTTTCGACCCAATACTGTTCTTCATCAGTCTGTATATACAGGGTATTCCACATAACGGGAGCCAAGGTTTAAAAATGAAAGACGTTTACAATTCCCTGTAATGCCGAATTAGAGAGCAGCTCTTGAGGAGGAGGAAGGGCGGGTACGGAAAGGAGGGTATTCCCCTCCTTCTCTGTACCTCCTTCTCCTCCCCTCCCCTCCTCCTCTCATCCTTCTCCTCCCATTCCTCCTCCCCCTCCTCAATCCTCCTCCTCCCTTCCTCCTGCCTCGTGACGTCACTCGTGACCCTCGTAAAGGTCACTCGGAAGGCCTCGTGAAGGTCACTGTGAAGGTCGTGACCTTCACGAGTGACCTTCGTGACGTCACACTAGACGTCACGTGTGACGTCATTATTGGAAACGTCCCATAATGCAACGCGTGGTTACGCCGGCGGCGACGGCGACGCCACTCAAGCCGGAGACGGGCGCCTAAGAGCTGCGCTCTAAAATATATTCGTGCATTTTGGGAAGACGAATTCAAACGAATAAGTTTATTAATTGTTTGGAACAAGTCAGGCTGTTTCTTCTCGTATTTTGACCAATTAACTATTTAATTAGTATCAATTATTAACTTTCGAAATATTAAATTTAGAGCAAACGTTTGAATGACAAAGTTGTAGAACGTCCTCAGAAACATTCAATTCAGTGGTTCTCCCTAAAGGGCCCCAGAAAGAAAAAAAAATTTCTGAAGTCTGGTTGGGACACGCATGTCAAAAAATGCATTTTACGCGAAAAAAAAAAACTTTTTAGAACAGTATTGACGGCGCGAGACGAGATTTAGTCCATAGTCACTTCCTTTCCGCTTGTTTTCTCTCTCGGCATTTCTAACGCGTTGAGAAGAGGTGGATCGGCTTCACGTTCACGCTGAGGTGGAAAGAGAGAATTATCATCTCGTTGAGCGAATGACCATTCCGTGACGTCATCGACTTTGCGCGCAGAATTTCAAATAAATCTCTTGCCGTCAATATTGCTCTAATTATTTTTTCGCGTAAACATTTTTTTTATACGCGTGTCCTAATGAGATTGGTTAAAAAAAATCTTTTTTTTTCCATTTTCAGGGGCCCTTTAACAACCTTTTTTATGGGCTCCGAAAAAAGTTTGCGAACTATGAAAAAAGCGTGTGACTACGCATGTGCATCTTGTATTGCAGCGCTCTCAGCCGTGGCTTGAATAAACTAGGCCTGCATGCTGAATAGAGCACTGATGACTGCGCGCTGTTGACAAATTAGTGTTTTTTTCGTGTTTTAATAATTCGGGCAGTTTTCTTGAAGCCCGGAAAAACGAACCGTGTTAGAGGTTCCTTGATAAAAACCACTGAATTTGGTGTTCCTGAGAACGCTCAACAACTTTGTCGTTGGAACTTTTGCTCTAAATTGATTATTTCAAAAGTTCATTAATTAATATTAATTATTTGTTATTTTGGCAGAATACAAAAAATAGCCTGAGTTGGTCCAAACAATGAACAAACTTATTCGTTTGGCTTCGTCTCCTAAAATGCACCAAAATATTTTTAAACGTTGGCTCAAGTTACGTGGAATACCCAATATATATACTATATATATATAAAATCAAGAACTAATAATGTTGTTTTTATGTTTCGATGGCCCATAGAATAGGCCAAGTAGGAAATTTTTCAACTATCGGCCCGCTAAACTATTCGCCAGCGCCACCGGAATGCTGGCGAACCTTGAACACACTCTATATTCCTTTCGATTGCTATATTATTTAGAATCGTCGCTTGTTTTCAAACATCTGCTATGGACACAGGTTTGGGCCTGAAACATGGCGAAGCTAAACATCGTTCACCGATGAAGGAAAATGCGGTAACTAAAGCAATTACACTTTTATAGTCTTAATAAAGGTACACACTATTAGCCCCGAGAGCGAACACAAGCGTCGCTGCGGTCGCCGGGCCCTGATTGGGTGAGGTGTACCGTGACGTCAGGGGAAGGACTCCGCTTCGCGATCTCGCATCCGGCTCGCTTCCCTGCCCGGTTTCCTGGTTTGGCCGTTGTGTGCCGCAAGCACTTCGAGGAGCGGGACCTCGTTTACCCGGTGTACAAGACGCTGGGTTAGGCCGATACCGACGTGCTTCCGTACCTTTTATAAGCGTGCTTGTCACTTTTACCTTTATAATTGGGTTACAAATCCCGAAAGCTATCGGCGGAGGCAATTCCGCCGATGAACCTCCCTGTCGGTCCACACGGCACAAGGCAATCGTGCGAGGGGTCGGTGAAGCGGCGGCGTAAGTGTTTCAGACGCTGGAATTCTGTTCCTTGCATGTTCATGATTTAGGAGAATATTACATCCCGCTTTGCAGGCCTTTCAAATGGCATTTATATCAAAGGCCTTTGGGCGGTCGGCAAATTAGCTCGCGACCCCGACTCTGCGCGTGCCACTCTGCGTGCGCTGGTTCGCAGATGTCTTCAAGGCCATCGGTCTGAAGACCTTTGAAGTGCTCGTGGAACAGGGTTGTTTTACATAAATGTAGCTTCTTCGTGAATTAATGATATAGTTTGTACACGTATGCAGGCATGTTTTATTTCTTAGAAGATGCACAATTACTGGAAATTAGTTTGTATGGTAGCAGGAAAAACGGCCGAATTGCCCCCAGTTGCCTGTATGAGATGTATTGAACTGCCCAAAATATGCGCAGCAATAGTACCGTACTTTGGAATGTTTATACTTTTTCCTGGCATTCTTTCTTTATTCCAGCCTTGTGTATTCGGAAAAAAACACCGTTTAGTATGAATTGTCATTTCCAATTAAAAGAGACATTGCTGCAGGTGCCCAAAAGCTTCCTCAGCCTCCAAACTCCCTACAGCTGGACTCTCTGACAACAGAGGAAAACAGGAGGAACAGCGAGCATTCGAACGGCTGTCCAGTGGTAGATGCTGCACTAGTAGCAGAAAATGTGGAACCTGTGAAGGGTGACAGTTTGCGTGAGAAAAGCTTCTGGTATTTTAGCTTCAGGACAATTTTATTTAGCTAAAATCTCAATTTTAGAGCCTAAGAGACTAATAACGGGCTAGACACCTTCGCCTACGTTTGTTGTACATTACTTGAGGGATAATATAAAGAAGTCCACAGATAGCACCAGTCGAGTCCATTGAAATACTATCTGAATCCAGCAAAGGCCAAATGCGAGCAATATAAACAGATATAAACAAATAACTGTATATGCCTGTCTTCGTTCTTTCTTTACTTTATCCCTGTACTTGGGCTGTCTCACTTGTGATTCTCTCTCCATGGCCCAGACTATATTTAACATGTTGCGCGAGCAGCATGCAGCTTTTCTGCTTCGGCGTTTTTGTTTAAAAACAGAGATACAAAAAAAAACACGAAATAGTATACATAACCTGCCAATTCATTCAGACCATCAGTAGCATTTATTGTGTGAGATGTAAATCTATAGTGATGCTCCTGCAATTGTGGCCATATTTCTTCATTTTCATATACCAGCTGCGATTCATGCGTTGCCTGCCCTGTCAACCATGACTGAAATGTTGGTTGAAGTTTTGCCTGCAGCTACAGGCCATACCTCAATAAAGCCACATATAAAAATTTACACTTCCTACGAAAAACGCGCACGAAAAAAAATTAAATAGAAACGAGCGCGCCGAAAGCTAACGTCGTCACAGCCTCCACAGGGCGAGCGGAGCGAGTCAGGCAAAAATTCTGTCCTCGCCGTGACGTCACCCCGGTTCGCCGTAAGGGGGCGCCACGCAAACTTCTTGGGGCTATTACGCCCAAATAACAAGAGTGTTTCATGTCTATTTTTCGGTGAAGAGACGAAATGCACGTGCGTTTTTCAAACAGGGAATGCACAGAAGCAGCGCAAATGTAGACTGGTTGCTGTCTGCTTCAATTTACCTCCCCGAAGTCGCATGAGACACTCACTAGCTATAGTTGAACCTCTAGCGTACATTATAGCAATTATACGTATGGAGGAGACGCTCCGAGCTGAAAAAAGCGCGCGCTCGGGTGCCATGGAAACGAGATACCTTTTTGTTTTGTTTGTTTGTTTCTTTTTTTTTCTTTCAGTTGAGCTTTCTGGACGGCGGAGTCGCGGTCGGCTAAGGACGCTCGGGCGCGCGCCAGCAGAGCTCTTCCTGGTAGATCGCGGAGCACGTTTGCCGTGCTGTGTCCTCAACTATAGACAACGGCAAGCATTGCGCCTCACTGGTGCCCCATGGGTGCATGGCAGGGGGGTCACGTGATATCAGGGGGGGCACGTGACCTCAGAGGGGCCACGTGACCTCAGAGGGTTTACATGACCTCGGGGGGTCACGTGACCTCAGGGGGTTCACGTGACCTCACGGTTACGCCGACGCAGACGCCGACGGCGACGCCGCTCTGCCGGAAATGGGCGCTTAAGAACTGCGCTCTAAAAAAAAAGAGGCCAGGTCAGGGGGGGGGGGGTATAAACGTGGCGAGCAAGACTTTCCCTTGGCGCGTCACCCAAACATCTAAAGTTGACGGCTGAAACAACATGTCTACCTTCTTGTAGTCCACAGCAGGTTGCAAGGAGGTGTTAGAATTGTTAAGGTAGGTCTAGTAGCGTTCTAGTTGAACATGTTTCTAATTACATTCTGGTCCCAGTCGCAGCAAAGTTATCGTAAAAATGCCACGAACGCTGTTATCCGTCCAGAGGTTTCTTAATAGGGAGTTTTAGCAGGTCGTTTCCACACGAACGGTTCGCCCTCCAACGCATCGGCGACGCCACTGCGCATGCGCGCGCGAGTCGTTCGGGACGTCGGGAGGCTCTTCTCGTTCGTTTCTCCCATTCCAGCCGCTGGAGTCGTCACCGGAACGCAGCCAGCACCGTTCACGACTCGGGTAAAAACAAAGATGGCGGTCGGTTCGGCGACTGCCTTCGCCGACCCAGCCGAGCGTTAGGCTTAGGACAGCGGGAGGAGATTTGCCGTCCTGTTAGTCTGCTTCATTTGAGAGGTTGAACCAAATCATTTCGAGGACTGCTCACAATGGTAAGCGATCGTGAATGCTGTAAACAACGCATGCTAGTAAATTTTTGCGATCTGCGGGCAGACTAGCTGCCGTGGCGACCGCGAGCAGACGAAATGATTTGGTTCGACGGCACACAACGTGAACGATCGTTCAAGTTCAGGATGACGGAGACACACCACATACCTTTACGGTCGTTTAGATACTTTTTACTCCATCTAGCTTCGCAGTTCTTGAAATTCCGACCGGCAAATGTTGCATCGGCCGTCTTGTTTACATCAGTCGCACGCCGGAAACACGAGCCGCCACCCGCCACCACGGTGTCCGCCACGGATTTACACGTTGCAGAATGTTTCACATGCTCACTAGAAGATGGCGCCACCGTTAAGCCCTATCAGCATCATCGTTTACACGGTCGCGCAACTTTCACGATTCGCTAAAGTATGTCAAATTTCACGTACGGTTTCACGGAACGGTCCAGCTGTACCGTTCGTGATTTCGGAACCGTGTGCTTGAAAAACGACTTGCTAAAACTCCCTAATATTTTATAATTGATGATGATAACGTATACTGTTTAAAACACGTTAGACTCTGTCGTCATATTTGCCTGTTTCACTATGGTACAACCATGTGATACTAGACATTTATGTCGACGTCTGATGGCTATTCACTGCCGACCGAAAACATAAAGAAAAACCAAATGTGCCACGGGCAAGACTGTTTTTTTTTTCAGTCACAAAACTATACCTTTGAGCAACAATAAATAAATCGCGCCTGCCTAACCCCCCATTCACACTGGAAAGCGGATCCGCGTTCGCGAAGCGGTTGCGAACGTGGTTGTATAAAGATCCCAGTACAATTGCACGGGCATTTGATGTCATCAAGTGCGCGTGCAATTGTACTGAATCCTTATACAACCGCGTTCGCAACCGCTTTGCGAACGCGGATCCGCTTCCACGATGAATGAGCCCTAAAAGGCAAAATAAGAAAAAAAAGTTCAAAGTCTCTGCTTTCAGCTGCAATGCAAACTCTTTCCTATTGAACTCACAGCTCGCTGTAATATTTCGAAAGTGATGCTTGCACAAGCATCGACGATTCTTTGCTTCAAGTCCATAATGTCCCGAGGGTCAATCGCGTAGACTTCAGCTTTTATGTGACCCCGAAGAAAAAAAGTCAAGTAGTGTCAAATAGGGCGATCTGGGAGGCCAAACCATTGGTCCTACCCGTCCGATCTACCTATCTGGAAAGTTGTTGTCAAGCCGACTTCTAGCGTCAGGCGAAAAATGCGGTGGTGTGCTCCATCGTGCTGCAACCACGTCTGCCGCAGATCTTGCAGTGGCAGGTCGCAGGCAATGTTATCGGCGAATCCATCAGAAACATCCACTGCATACTTTTTGCCTGTGAGACTACCTTCCAGAAACTAAGATCCAAAAATCTTGTCGCCGAGAATGCCGCACCAGACGTTGACAGACCGGCGAACCTGATGGTTCTGTTCTCTTAACTCACGAGGGTTCTGATCTAACCAGTAATGCGCATTGTGAAGGTTCACAGTTCTGTCGCTGCAGAATTGTGCTTCATCGGTCAAAAATCACTTTGTTCAAAAATACTTTGTCCTCATTCGCTTTAATAGACTGATCTCACTAAGCCTTCGGCGCATGCGTGACGCCGCCATAACTTTAGTTCACAGGAGGCAGACGGCCGTGCACGCGAGGGCTCGTGCCTTCTCGTGCTTTACAGGCGCAAAGCTCCAGCGAATTTGTCGCACGTGCAAGAAGACTAAAGTTCCCTGAGTGCACTGCGGCAGTGGTGGCGTAGCCAAACTGGCTGGTGAGATCGGTCTATTAGATCCCAGTAGCAGAACTGAAGCCGTTCTTCAAAGCCTGCTTCGGTGAGGTCCTGGTGTAGACACACCTGGAACGGATTGATGCTTCCGTTGCACATTCCAAACGGAAGTGACGCCGCTGCCGCACTCACGCTCAGTCTCTTTAGTGCTGGCGTGTGGGTGGGCTTTCACGTAAGGAAGGACGTGAATTTTGTAATTTTTATTTACGACAACGGCCTTTCCGCGCCTTCTTTGATGTACAGAACCTGTCTTCCGAAACTTTGTGGAGAGGCTCGCAAACTGGGCATGTCCGGGAACCCGACGATCCGGTAAGCGAGCAGCGTACAGTGTGTGGCCAGTCGGGAATTGCAGCTCATCTTAGCGCATGCCAGCCCACCGGGGAAGCCATTGCAGAAGCGTTCTGTGGTACACTGAAGACAGGACAGCTGAGCTTACATTAGCGTCCGTGCGTCGAAGACTTCACAGCAAAAGTTAACTCGAAGTCAAGAAGCCGCCCTTGTCGTCCCGAGTAGCACAATTTACGACCCATGCCATGATCATGAAAAGTCCGAATCATACCTGGAACAGTGGCGTCATAAGGGAAGTGCGGGGGGGGGAGGCGGACCGTTCCGGATGCAGCGCTCCGGGAGGTGTCGCGGTGGGCCACGAGAAGGGGCCACCGCCCCGGATACCGCTTACCTTAGTAACGTCACTGGTCTGGAATTGTATGCTTTCCGTGCGAATAAACCAGCCATTCATACGAACAATATCGGAACGTCTGTAGCGCCCCTTTCGCAGGTGAATAATTGTGTCAGTAAGATTATTCGCTTGTGTCTCAGACAGATACTGTTCGCTAGCTGTTATCAAATTAATAATAAAAAAAGATTTTCAGTGTTATTGCGCAGCAAAGCAAAGTAACTTGTCGCGGCCGGTAAGGTGACTTATCGTTTTAGTTCGCCAGCCACGGGACACCGACTGCAATCAGCTCCGGCGCGCTGTGACGCAGAAGTGACGCAAATTTCGTCATAAACACGTAACACTCCGGCGTCAAACGAGAGTTGTCCTTCCGCCGGGCATCGCGCATTTGGCTTTGGTGTCGACAGATTTCCAGAACAAAATTTGACAAGGAATAACTCGAACTGCGTGCACGATCCAGGATTTCTAAAAAACTGGGCTGACCTTCAGCATTGATTGGCTCCACCTCAATAGAAACATGTACCCTAAAACGTGTAATTAAACAAGTAATTAGTGAATTTTCGTTCATTATTCATCTTTTAGTTGCAGTCTCTCTTTAACATAATGTCTGCACTGGCCGTATAACTGACACGCAGAGACTGCATTTGTGTAGCTTTCACAGCTTTCTTTTTAAAAATCTGTATTCGATGAAAAAAAAAACAACAACAACAAAAAACACACCGTACTTTCATATCTTACACCGTGCTTTCAACTTAAGATTGGTAGGAGAGGCTTCGTTCACGATTCCCTACGCTCACTGAGAGCTTAAGAAACACGGAGTGTAGCTTCTTATGTCTTGCCTTTTGATTTCTGCAAGAAAAAAATTATGTTGTTGAGAAAATTGTATTTTTATTCTCCCCTTACACCGAACCAAATCCAGTTTTAGGTACGTGAGGCGCCAGCTCTCCGAAATGCATGTGAAAAATCACCCGCAAAGCCGTCACGTTCTCGTGCACTTCGGAAGATGGCGCTAGGATGCTGTTCTTCGTTGAACGCGCAGGTGAGGGTAAGACGATTTTGAGAGAACAAACACAAGGACGGACGAGACGGCGCTCGTATTTCGAAAAAGTGCGTCGTCTTGTACTGCATAGTGGGTGTAATCTCCTTTGCTCTCTTAGTATTTATCACATTTTCAAATAAGACTGCCGCCTCGGTTGGGTAGGCGTATTTAATTAATATCCGGGCTCAAAAATTTCGGGAATATAGATATAAATCTTTTTAATAACACTCGAGAGCATTTTGCTAAAAATTCGCGATCAAAACAAAAACATCTATGTTTTACCAATATTGCAATACCTTATGATCTCGTGCCCTTAGGGTTTTACATTATGAAGCATGCATCGCATTGGTCCCTTAAAACCTTAAAACAATTTTTGTTTAACAAAGCGGTAGATAAGACAATTCATCAAGTGCGAACTTTTTAAGCAACTGGGTAAAATTATGATCTACCGTGCGCTTGTTAAGTTTGATAGACAGTACTGGGTACCATACCTTGTTCCACCATAAGTCAGAGCAGAGCCGAAGACTAGAAGACGTGCAAACAGACGCACAGACTAAAAGTGCAAGGTTACATCGTGTGCAGTGTGATTTATTGGTTTAGCTGAAGAAAGTACACAAACAGAAGAAAAACGCCGTGACGTTGGGCCTTTGACGCTGCTTCACTGACTCCATCGAGTCGTAACATCGGCAGTGGCTGTTCTCTGCGTTATGGTGAAACGAAGTTTAGTAACAATAATATATACTTTTATTTCACGCGTGTCTGGAAGGCTGCAGCAAAAGAAGACACCAAGTTCTTTGACATGCCATCAGCCCCCTTGCAATGTTCAGTCAGCAGGCGAAAAAAATAACATAGGCGAAAAAATTAACATTAGCGAAACATAAAAAACAAAACAAAACAAAACATTGTGCCAAAGGTGCACTGCAGCAAAACCTTTTCTTCCGACGGGGTCACACACACCCACACAAAGAAGAAATCAACATCAGCGTAACGTAAAACAAAAACACCTAATTTTCGTACAAATATCGAATTTGGGCAACAAGAAGCTTCAGCATAAAAATATAATATTCTAGGCAGACATATGATAAATGCTATATTCACACACGGCACATGTAACTGGCTTAAGTCACTCTCGGTAAGAAAATATGTTCTAGCAACTTCTTTTAAACATGTCGAGGGTGCTATTCCGCTGAGCTATTCCGCTGAGCTATTCCGCTGGCTATTCCGCTGAGCTATTCCGACTGTTTGAGTAGTCGTAGGTCAGGAATTTGATAATGCAGCGTTTGAGTACCATAGCTTGTTCTAACATTTGGTTTAATGTGATAGATGTGCCTGACGGTCTATCCTGCACCTTTATGTAGCTAGGTGCTATTGAAGCGTAGGTCATCATACTTTGTTTCACCAAACATAATATGCTTAATGAGTAATAACTAGTACGTTTTAAAGTGGTGGTATTGTTTGTTGAATGTAACCTAAGATTTTCATAACCCTAACGGTCTCTTTTTTTGTGAGGGGAATATGTTTTCAGTATTTATTCTCGTCGCTGTTTCCCAAGCTATGAAACAATATTTTAATCGGGAATATACGAGAGTGTAGCGAGAGTTTTAACCAGTTTGGTGAGAAAAGTCCGAGGTTGTTGATTAATCCAATTGAGCGCGACATAATATTACATGTAATGTTTTCCACGTGATTCGTTCAACTCAAAATTTTTTGAAACCAGGTTATAAGGAATTTGTGCCTCGCAGTGCGTTCTATTTTTGGATCTAAGAAATGAATGCATAGCTCTTGCTCAATTAATTTAATTTTCGATCCGCACTTTTGTACATTTCGTTTTCTTTTTTTAAACTAGTCTGGAGGACAATCTCAAAAAATTTTAAGGCTATACAGTCGTAAGCTTATAAGAAAAAACAACATGATATCTGCAGCGAAAGGAAACAATACAAGGATGCGAGCAGGAGAAAGAATACGACGTTTCACTAGCTCCTTAGCAGACATGTACACGTTACCACAAAAAAGTAACTAAATACCGATACTCGTTACTCGCTCAAAAAGCAACTAAATACGTTACTCATTACCGATTCTCAGAAGGAACGCGTGAGTTACCTCAAAAGTCACGAGTTGCTTTTCACGTTACTTTACGACCAAATACCCAACTGTTTTTGTTTCATGGTTTATTGTTTTCATTTCAGTAGTCGTTGTACAGGAGTGTTACAAAAGAAAATTTACAGGTTTTTTTTTTTACCGCAAGAATAATCTAGGCATCGCCGAACGCTCATTCTCCGCCCAAAGGTAGCGCTAGAGGTCACAACCAGGTGCCAAAGTTTCAGCCCGATCCGATACCTTATTCAAAAGTTATAAGTGATTTTCTGAAAAGTTCAATGGGAAAATGGCGGCCGACGGAGTTTTTGAATACATGGGGCTCTATGGCGCCAGAAAACCGAAAATGGACAAAAATGGGCTCCATTTTCCCATTGAAATTTTCAGAAAATCACTTATAAGTTTTGATTAAGTTATCGGATCGGGCTGAAACTTTGGCATTTGGTTGTGACCTCTAGCGCTACCTTTGGGCGGAGAATGAGCGTTCAGCGATGCCTAGTTTATTTTTGCGGTAAAAAAAAAGAACCCTGTAAATTTTCTTTTGTGACACCCAGTACTTAAGCAGTAGCTGCCTCTCGAAGTTTTCATCAGTTATGTTTCCCCGCTTCCTTGAAAATACATCTCCGGCGACGCTGAAGAGTTGTTCTATACCAGTGGTCTCAAACTCAGTTGAGTGTGTGTGTGGGGGGGGGGGGGACTTTGCCTAGACGCAAAGTCTGAATAAAGATATTATTATTATTATATCGAACACCTGAAATGACGAGGGCCAACGTAAGACGCGGGGAGGGGGGGGGGGGGGTAGACCGCGTACTTTTTTGCTTTTTGTAATCTCAAAGTCTTGCCAGTGACATCTACTTTGGGCCTTGACCTGATGTGACAAGAATCAAAATGACATAGCTCTGCCAACGTGCTGGCATTTTTATTAGAACATATACACTCTCCTTCGCGTTGCTCAATTCACCCAGGAATTGGTCAAGCTCGACATGTTTCTAAGAGCAATCAGTTTATATGACAGTTGTTGTTTTCCTGACGATTTTTACTACGACAGTCGAACAAATACTTGTCTTTTAATGGTGAAATACTGTAAAACCCTTTATTTTCGCGGCCCCCATTTTTCGCGGATCGGTCACAAAGGGCATAATCGCGGCCACTAAATTTCGCGAATTCCGGACACATGCACTGAAACCCTCAAGGACCGAACTTTTCGCGTTCCTTTAAATTTCGCGAATTTTTCAATTGGCGAAATTCGCGAAAATGAAGGGCTCGCGAACAATAAGGGTTTTACAGTATTTCTGAAGGCAAGAATCCCGAGGTCGTAGCTTTCTCTTTGCCAGTTGCTCCTGCTGACCCAGAGTTCGCGCAGCCGAGATGTATCCTTCAGTGAATAGCTTGCGCTTGCAGGCTAGTAGCGGAATTATTGTACATTACAAAAAGCTGGGAAGCAAAATATAAAGCGAAACAAAGGACAAATGAACACAAATAGGTATAAACTATGTGAATACGTTAAAAGAGCAAGGCTGCTTTTCGAGCGAAAATGAATCGGCGAGATGAGATCACGATGGCGCATGCCATTACTATATAGCGCTCGAGACATTGGGACCGGGACTCGTAGCCGGTTGCCTGCGGGCCGCGTCCCAGCGAGTCGTGGGCCGCATGCGGCCCGCGGGCCGCGTGTTTGAGACCCCTGTTCCATACCGACGCGCTCGAAGGAACGGCAGTGTTGTGCTTCAGGAAGAGCTGGTGAATCTTCGGGAACTGCGCCTTCATTGAGAACAGCTGGTTCTGTGCCTTACCGTGTTCTGCAACCTCCGGGCTTACAGTCGGTCCGTACCCGGTTCTAGAAGGTTCAACCAACGAACCTGATTGTGTTCGCTGGGTGAAGAACATTCCCAGTTGTAGAGTTCAGTACACCAACGTTTATCGCTGGACACGTCAGTCGAACTGTTCGACTAACGTGTTCAGCGATATGCGTTGCTGTACTGTCATACTGCTATTGTTGTTTCTCGGGTTGCCCACCCACCGTTCTCGCAATAAACGCATACTCAGCTTCGAATAAAAGCAAGGCAGTTTAAACGTTGTTGTACACGTTACTCCCCCAAAGTAACGAGATACCGTTACTCGTTACTTGACCTTAAAAGTAACTAAATACGTTACTCGTTCCTTTTTTAGAAAAGTAACTAAATACGTTACTTGTTACCGAAAATAGTAACTAGGTAGAAGTAACTCGTTACTTGTAGCGCGTTACGTACATGTCTGCTCCTTAATCAGTTTTAGTGTTGTGTATACGAGTAAACGCAAGCACTGTACGCTTGCGTTAGCGTTGCGCGTTCCACACTGCGCGTGCTAAGAGCTCAAACTGTGGTCTTAGATTGGCGCATGGTGGCGACGAGCATGATAAGCTCGGAGCACGCAGCTCTAACTGAAACGCGCAGCGCTTGCGTTTTTTGTTCTATATGCAAGGCTAAAACTCCCATTGCACTTTTTAGATCTAAATGTATTCGGAGGTTCGTCATGTGTTAAGATCCGTGTACTGTTCGCCATAATTGGCTGTCTTAGTGACCTTAATGATTTTTTTAACTGCAGGAGCTATTTGATAAAGTTGACTTTCGGGTGTTTTATTATTTTAATTTGCAATTAGGTTATGGTGGCATTTTAGACACGTTTTTATGTAGACACTTGCATGCCTGAAGGGGTGTGCTAATGTGACAACCTCTGTTTTTGCCACCCAATGAATGTTAAATATGAAACGAGAATAAGAATTTTTTTTGTTGCGTACGTTAACTAAGAAAGGTTGACACTAATATTGATCTAGCAAAACTTTAACGCATACGGCGCGAAAAATTACCGAAAAGAATTTAAAAAATGCGTAAATTAAAACTTGCCCAAGGATAGCCAACAAAAAATGTCGTGTTTTAAGTAAAAAAAATGTCGGGCTTTTATGATTAACTGCGTCCAGTGTTTGGCGTTTCAGGTATGCTGTTTTTAAAACAATGCTTTCAAACATTCCTAAAAGTATTGTCGCTCATAAGGCTTCGACATCAAAGTAATTTTTCGATTTTGAGGCAAAAGCAGAAAATCTCACCTTCGCACTTTTGAATTTCAAACCCCAACGCCGTCCCGCTACTTCTAATCTACAGTTCCTTTTTTTCTGAGAGGCAAAAATAATGCCGCGTAAAAAAACAAATTCAGAGCACGTGCGCGTCCTCATTTATTTTATTTTTTTCGCAAAGAAAAACTAAGCGAAACCTTACGCTAACACGACGGCGGCAAGAGGAATACCACTTTCCTCAAAAAGCTTCGAAAGAGTGCCGACCTCTTTGTTGTCTGGCAAAGAAGGCCGAAACACCATCCACAACGTGACGCAAAAAAAAAAAAAAAGAAAACACTCGCGCTTTAGTTTATACGTGTTGAAACTGCGGAAGAAGAGGAGAGAACCCGCGGGGACGCTAGAGCACCGAGCTCTCGTTGGAATGATTAGTGGGTATAGACGCACAAGGCCTTTGTCTGAACCACGGTGTCCGTGGTCTCAACCCACTGTCGGAACGTGGACGCCTAACGCAGGACGCCGGCGCTTGACGTTCGGATGCGTTCGAACGCTGAGTAACCCCCGAATCGCTTATCACCCGGGCGAAAAATGCTGAGTCACTGAGCTGTGGACGGATGCGCAGCGTTCGATAGACCGCACAGCAGAGCAACAGCGCATGCCCAGAAGGCGTTACATAGCCCAGCAGACGAAGATGGCAACGCCAGAAGGCGATTTTTACGAAGGCCTTTAGCGTCCGGTTGCGGTCGGACGTACATAAACGACAGGGAGTATACATCAAGGGGGACTTATACGTGGCCGGCCCTATGTCTTAGCATCCTTTGAGGCGATTATAACCCACCGACAGCTCAATGAAAGACAGGTGTATTTATTTATTTATTTATTTATTTCAAATACCCTCAAGGTAAGTACATTGAAGAGGGGAGAGAGCTGTAAAAAATTAACTATAGAGTGCACATATTAGTAATAGCATTTTTAAACAAAACAATATCAGTGATGTTAGCAATCGAGGCGGGAAGGTGGTTCCAGTCTATAAATGTTTGTGGCATAAAAGAATATTGAAATAAGGAACATCTAAACGGCATTAGCGCACACGTAGAGAGAAGAGAGAAGCTACAGGAAAGAGGCGCTTCTCTTCTCTCTACGTGTGCGATAATACCGTTTAGATGTTCAAATACCAACTAGCCCATTTATCCACCCTTTTACAGTTGAAATAATGAAGTTTTAAAATTTGGAATACCAACCTTATGGCTATGATCAATGCAAGCAGATATGTAGAATGGTAGTGTAATTAGTTTATGACGAAGGGTAACATTTTGATGGAATATTTTATGAAAAATACATAAACGAGAGATTTTTCGGTGGTGAGTTAGTAACGGCAAACCCAAAGTATTTTTCATGGTAGTAGCGCTGGCAGTGCGACGATAGTTTGTCAATATATCGAGCTGAGCGGTTTTGAATGGATTCAATAAGAGCAACTAGCGACGAGTGAGTGGGACGTCCCACACAGCAGCAGCATATTCTAATTTTGGACGGATTATGGTTTTGTACATGGTTAGTTTTAATGAAGATGGAGCGAGAATGAGATTTCTTTTTAAGTATCCTAACATACGGTTAGCACTGTTAATTACGTATTCAATATGAATCTTCCAAGAAAGGTTACAAGTTATATGAACACCAAGATATTTATAAACAGACACTGAAGCGAGGATTACTGTTTAGATGATAAGTACGACACACCGACTGAGCACGTGACACTCTCATCGATTTGCATTTGTTAGTGTTTAGTTCCATTAGCCACTGGTTACACCACAGTCATATACGAGTAAGGTCAGATTGTAGAAGAACAGTGCCAGATATGTCGGTTATTTTCCGGTATGATTACGCAATCGTCAGCAAAGAGGCAAATAGACGAAGACAAGTTCTGCACCAAATCATTAATGTAAATAAGAAAGAGGAGCGGACCGAGCACTGATCCCTGTGGGATTCCCGAGGTTACTGGTTACCGAGGTCTCGTTTCGTGATTGGTTCTTGGGTGTCGGCAAATGCAGCAATCTTATTGGATGGGGTTGGGGGGGGGGGAGGGGGGGGGACACTTACCCGGGGCTCACAACGCTTTGCGTTTGTTACGTTTTTGGTGATTTCATTTTTTTTTTCGTGTTAACACGAACATGGTGATCGAGAAAATGGGGCCTCAATAGGATGCATCATGCTCACTGGTGCTTTAGTATTTTGGTGCTAAGTTATATGACTCACTTGTAACCTCAGCAGACATCGGGGAGCCAGTAAAATAAAATTTAAAATAAAAAAAACTAAAAGTTAATGTTTTTGGAATGGTAGTATGCAGTGTTAATATGGTGTCGAATCACTATCCAAAGCTGCGCAGTTGCGCCAAGAGTCGCAAAAGCCCTTTTCCTCTGCAGCCAACAAAAATAATTTACCGTTAAAATGGCCGACAGATGTCATCCCTTTACAGAAATACGCATGTATGAAGGCGCTATGGCTCGACTCGTATCTAATGCAGACTTGTTCCCGAAACTTCAAAAATGTATTGAATTACAATTACAAATTACCGAGTCCCAAATGTAATGGATTACCGTCACAAATTAGAAATTACCTTCGCTGAAAAGTAACGGATCGTTTTACTCGTTACGTTACAAATTACTTTTACGTCACTTTTCCAGTACGCTGATCAAGAAAAACAATAGAAACAATTTTGATGCTTTCAAAAATGTTCGGCAACACTACTATCCATTTCTCATAGACCCGCATTATGGTGGTCCTTGTTAAAATAAAATATTTTACTTGAGAGAAAGATTGTAGGTGCAAGGTTCACCACTAAGCTGACAAGGCAGCGAAAGCTGCAACCACAACCGCCGTCCCGCTAGCTTACAGCGACCGGAAATGATCCCTGGAATTCTACAGACAAAGCTAGCAGTGCGCATGCTCAGTGGCAGCATCTTCCTACGCTAGGAGATGCAGAGGTAAGGAACCGATCTACGAAAGCTCCCATTGGAAAGGGGCCTTTCAAGTGGCGTAAAAGTAAAAAAACAAAAACAGTTAAACACGAAGAGGTTTCTCAGAAGAAATATGTGATGGAAGGCGATGGAAAGAAGCTAAGTCTACTCGGCATTGTGTTCTTGGTCTTTGTTTTTCACATAGTTTTTTTACGTCTTTCTAGTGGTTCTGGTAATTGGTCAGACGAAAAATCGTTTTTTTTTTCGGTTCTTCTCTTCACGATGTTTTCTATTTAAATTTGTTGAACTCGCCATCATCTATGAATCTGAACTGCCTGCTTATATTGCTCCAGTTTCTTTATTATGTTAATATTTAAAAAAAAGTAACGATAATTAAAGTAATTTGTTACCAGTATTTTGTAACGAAATTGTTACGCTACAAATTACTGCCGCAAAAAAGTAACGTGGCAATTACAAAATTACTTGGAAAAGTAACGGATTACAACTGGTTCGTTACATGTAACGGATTACTTCCCAAGTCTGATCTGATGCCACTTGTATGCCATATGTTCAGCTGTGGGTCACGTGCGTGTCTGCAATATTTGCGGAGAAACATCGTATTTTCAGCGCAGCTCACGACCAAGTTTAGAAAATGATCTATTTTCATTGGAAATGCAAAAACAACTGAAAACAAAACTGCGTAAAAAACAAAACGTTTTGGCTATGATTTGTACCGCACAAACCCCGACACGGCTACATGGCGTGCTAGCGGCCAAACATTCCATGTCTGCTGATTGATGACTTATACAAGGCGTTACAGAAGTAGAATCGTGCCGTCCTACTGCATCGAGCACTGCCTCGCGAGCAGCAGAGTACGCTGCTTTGTTGTTTTAATGTCTTCTTTCAGATGACGTTCCTTTCGGCCGAGTTATACCCCATTCACACGACCATAAAGGAACCTCCTTTAGCTAAGGGACCCTTATGTTCCCTTGCGCCGCAATGTTCTTCCGCAGCATAAAGACCGTCTGCTTTCATCGCCATCACAATGGCAACGAACGCCGATTTTATGAACGCCGTGTGGTACTCAAAGTTTAATAGTTTTGTAATGAGCAGCCGAAGACTGTCGCCGCGATGCGGCGTGAACGCAGGCGGGGGCGGGTTAACACGCTCCCCAGTGATACACGCTCCGTCAGAAAAGGCAATTCGGCGTTCGTTGCCATAGTGACAGCGATGAAAGCAGACCACCTTAATGCTGCGGAAAAACACTGCGGCGCTGCGATACCAGGTGCGTGCTGAGGCGCTTCTCGCATGTACATCGTATCGCAATGGGCGGAACACGAACAAAAAAGAGTTCGAAATAAGGGCTTAACGCAGAAGGCTGGTTTTCTCCAGCGCCTCAAAATGTGACGAGCCTTACGCGAAAAGCGTTTTTTGTTTTTTTTTGTTATCCTGCGCCCTGTTTTTTTAAATATTTTTGTTCGTAACATGGGTCTAAACTATCAAACTGCCGCGGATACTATACTTCTCACTTCCCAGCCGCCGAAGGCCTTTGCACGCTTTCCTTGTCTGAATCAGAGGTCACGAGCATCACGCGGACAGATGTTACGAACAGGAGGAACGTGTAAATATAGCAGCTCATTTGTTGGGGGGGGGGGGGAACAGCGATTCCGAGGTGAACTTTCCTCTAACACCCTGAGTCAAGGAACCGACGAGGTTGAGCTTCTCGCTTCGCGCCGACGGCTGACAACCGAACGGGCAGGCAGGCGACAGAGGAAAGCGATCTCGGCTTTTCGAACTCTTTCTCGCTGCATCGCGACATGACTTTTTTGAAACTTGCAAACGTCGGTGGCGAAAATACAAAAAACTACAAGAGCACATGACCCGCGTCTTCCTCCTGCATGCTACAATTGACGCGACTGATTTTCCTCCGTGACCCCTTAGTCGAGAGTATACACCCCGTGTTATGGCAATAAGAAGAACAGGCCTGCTCGTTTTCCCTCAAACGTCATAGCTTCTAGACCCCCGAGCAGCACCGCCTGGGTTGCATCAGCGTCGCCACCAGCGCGAGTCGTGCAGCGCCTCGCGTCGATCGCGACGCTAGCACGCGGCCACGTCAAGACGGACGCGTGTGCCGCTTTGTTGCAGCGACAACTCGTCGCCACCATTTTGGGGACGGTTGCTATGGTAACTTCAGTATATTCTATGGAATAGATAAATGTTTTGAAGCACGGCGTCTAGATGGCGCTTCACCAGTACACTCAATGGTAAGGTCCCTATATACTCGATGGAACACAGAGTTTTGAAACCAAGAATCTATATGTACGTCGCTTGGAACGACAGGAGGCGCACTGAAGAGGGTGACGGGGGCCGACCCCCTCCGCGGGAGCTCCAGAATTGATGTTAATGAACGTTGGGGTTTACTAATGATGACGTCATGAGCAGGCCTTGTCTTTTAGGTGGTGTCGGTTGTAATTCCTGCAGGGCATGCCCTGCGCGCGGCGGAGTCGGTTTGTCGCGCAGTTCAGAGACCGCGCTTTGTGCGGACGCGGCTCGTGGCAACCGTTAAGAGAAGCGGCGCCTTATGTGCAAGAACGATTACTTATTATTCATCCATACTCGGTCCCGGGAAGGTCAACGCGAATTGTAGGGGATGGAGGAACCGACAACGGCAAAGGCCCCGAAATATCTGCGGTGAGGGAAGGAGGCGCGGTCAACGTACCGTTTGTTGAATATTCCCAGCCTTGTCAAGAGCAGACAAGACATAACGACAATTTTGGCACCGTGGTTTCCCGGATTACCCCCTCCCCTCCCCCCCCTCTTTTTTTTTTTGCATGGCTAGAGAACGTTAATTTTAGCGTTGTTACTCTTTTCCTGTCAGGTTATCACCTCTGACCGTCGTCTCCAAGCCGGTTTCTTCATTCAATGAAAGTTGCGTTTCTTCGTTTAGCTTTCTACGGCTTAGAGAGGATTGCTATATGGGTGCGTCGGACTCGTTAGAATGTGCTTTACTGGCAGGTTTTTCAGGCCCCACGCAAACTCGGTATCCTGAAAAGAAATATAGAAACGTTAAACTGACCTCATGTCGCACCTTGACGCGCGAGATGAAACGAGCGTATACTTATAAAAAGCGTTACGCAGCGGGCGTGTAGGGGTCTCCAGGACTTACGAGAATACTCAAGACGCACAAGCGCGGCGGAATTTACCTCAAAACACCCAGTGCATGGATGCAACACACGTGAAACGCATACCGGTAAGGCGAAAGCAAACACAAGCACGAGCAGGGCGAACCTTTCTCAAGCGATGAAGTGAATGAGAACAGCTCGCCTGAGCTTTGGAATAGACCGATTTCACCAAGCGTTCCACGCATGCGTGACGCCGCCATAACTGTAGTTCGTAGGAGGCAGACGCCAGTTCACGAGACAGCTCATGCCACCTCATGCTCTGCTCGCGCAGACCTCCAGCAAGGTAGGTTGTCGCGCGTGCAGAAAGACTACAGCTCCCAACGATGCATGGCGCCAGCGATGGCGTACTCAAACTAGCTGGTGAGATCGGTCTATTCACCGCATTCGACGGGAGTCGATACCACGAGGGCGCCGCAGTGTTTGGTGCCCCAGTATACATCCGATGGTGTATTTATATGTTCTTCAGCAACGCACAGCGATTGGGTAGGGGATCTTTCTTCAGAAAAGTATACCTGTAATACGTTTGTAAGAATCTGTCACGTACAGTGCTCCTCAAACTTAACGCCACCCCTCGGAGGGGGATCGGTGGCCGAGCGTGTTGGTGCATTGCAGCGCAGATCACGTGAAGCGAAAGCTTGCGTTGCAGAATCTAGGGTGCCTTCATGTGCGCTTTGCTTGGGGTGATGACATCTGGCCATTTTGTTTCAAACGGTTATTTTTCTTTTTTTCTGAAGCTCGTGAAAGAGCGTGTCCCTGCACGCGCTCGTGGCGCTTACTGTGCTACTGGCGACATTTTGTTTCCAGCGATTTCTTTGTATTTTCCCTGTGAGCGCGTGCTGTCGGCATCGGGTACTACAAACGATGGCATCACCCTAAACAGAAGGGCATTGAGGCACTCTAGCCAGAATCCAGGGATCCGTGGTTCAGGCCCCGCTCCAGCCCCGTTTCGAACTGAATGAGCATCGTACCGGCGTTCGGTCGTGTATCGTTACGGCGTGGTGCACGTTAAAGACCACGGGCTAGGGGCCGTATACTGCGCAGGGTGAAGAGTAAAAGTCGGGATGATTTGAATCGTGATATAAATCACACCTTTTTTACTATGATGAGTTAAATGAAACTTTTTTCGCAAAAACAAAAGAGGAATTTTTTTATTTACTGCTTGTTCATCATTTCACTTTTTCTGTGGGCACTTGTTTTCTATTTAAATAAAAATAACACCAAGCAAGGAATATTTCTATCTGCTGAACACGAGCAAAAGGCGGTGCTTTTCTGAGCAAACTTAAAGCGTTGAGCTTTTTTTCTCATTTCCACTGTATTGGTCAGCCACTTAATGTCCTGTTGCAAGGAAATCAGAACGCAAAAAAAAAAGTAAATAAAGCTTTTGTTCTAGCATGGCGGGGATTTACAATAGAAAATTGTGAACTTGACTGTACTTTTAGTTTACAGTAACTCTTTCTACCTGTTGCTTCCAGTGACCGGGTGGATTGACCAATCAATCTGCCCTATCTAAAAATGCATATAGCAAATAAAAATCACTCTTTCTTACATTCAATGATTTAGATAAATAAATTTGATTTAAATCAGATCGATCTCATTAATTAATACCGAGTTTTCTGATAAGACAAATAATTATTTTTTCTACCCTGATACTGCACTGGCTTAATTATGTATCTAAAGCGTAAACCAGTGTTGCCACACATAAAAGGCAGGCCGACATAACGCTGTCTAAACACGAACGTCAAAATTAGTTTTGATTTGGCCGCCTCTCGGTTGCGCAAATACTGTAAAACCCTTAATATTCGCGAGTCCTTAATTTTCGCAAATTCAGCGAATTGAAAAATTCGCGAAATTTAAGTTCAATGCAGGCGTCTGAAATTCGCGAAATTTAATGGCAGCGATTATGTCCTTTATGACCGATTCGCGAAAAACTGGGGCCACGAAAATAAATGGTTTTACGGTATTGACGATCAATTACCCGCTACTCAAAGCTATATTGGTCACTGCAGGAGCTGGGATGCCTTTTACAGGCTGGGTTGTAATTGAGGAGTCAAACCTTCACCACGCAGCTCGATCGCTAGACCCAAAAATAACATAAAAAGTGTAGAAAAAACAAAAAAAACGGACCTTTTCGTACGGGCGTTAAGTTTGGGAAGCACTGTACAAGCTCGCTGAAAGGAATTCCCTCGTACCCGTATATAAGTAGTTCTTTTGAGCGCAATACCTTCTGCAGATATCGACAATGTGCCGAGTGCAACGTACTCCGAAATATGTCACACTTCTCGAGCGGCTTCAGTATTTTAGGCGGCATTGTACGTATAGTCCTCTTTTCACGTTTTTAGGACTGGGCTTATATAGAGCTAGTTTTAAGATATCGGCCGTCCTTGACGACTCTGGTTCTCGGTATACAACAATCGGGATATTCACTGCCACTTTATCGGGCTTCGAACGATTCGCACAAGAAAGCGTTGCCTCTCAACAAATTGAGGACACGATAAACGAAAATGTAAAAGGAAACTAAGCCGCGCGCTTTCTACGGCGCCTTTCTAGTGGCATTGGCCGCAGCGTCTTGGCGGAGGGCCGATTAATTCGGTGGTCAGCAAGGAAGGCAATGGGGCGTGGTAGCAAGCAACCGAGACAGGCATTTCTCTTTGTATGGGGACCGCGTGTTCGCGACTGGCATAACAAGTAATGCCAGGACTATCAGTGCGCTTTTTTACGGAGCTTCTAAATTACGAAGTAATATATGTGGTGGGTATATAGCCAAGACGTGCTGTGAAGAAGAGGGCTCTCGTAAGGCGTATATGATAACGCGAAATCTTGGTGCCAGCTTCACGATTGCAAAAGGACAGTGCAGGGGTGTTGTTTTCACGTTGACGAACCCCGCGACGAGGGGGGGGGGGGGCAGGAAGAAAGGGGGGACAAACACAACACGCTTACCGTCTCTATGTAGAGATGGTGTTGGGTTTGTCCCCTCTTTCTTTGTTGAAAGTTACTGTTACTGTTACTTTGTTACTTTGTTACTGAACAACCCCGCCTCCGGGGTTGTTCAGTATGATCGCGGTCACCAGCTCGCCTGCGCTGTCACCTTTATTTCTGTGAGTGATGTTAGTACTATTAGAGAGCAGCATTTTTTTTTTTATAAGTGTCGTTTTCGTTCTAACGCGATGGGTCACAGTTTTAAGCGGGTTGATTTTTGTTAAGTATGCTCCGTTTCATTTTAGGCCCGAGCGCCGCCGACACGATCAGATGGAGACAATAGTGAGTTTTAGGAAACCGTTTTTGCAGATCCGATACGGTACTATAGCCCCTCCGGTACGAACTGCGCATACGCTACCGCAGAAGACTCGCACATGCGCAGTTCGTACCGGAGGGCCCATCGTCGTACCGTATCGGATCTGCAAAAACGGTTCCCTAAAGCTTCCTATTATTAAGCAGTACCGTCCACGCCAATCAGGCACAACAAAAAAGGGCGCAGGGTTGCTGTGTATTTACTGTGCGTGATTGGTTTAATGGGTGATAGCGAAGGTATAAAAACGACGAGCACCATGACGGTGCACTTTTGGTGATGTTTGATCATACCGGATCGTAGCATCAGCTGCGGGAATCGTGATTAGATCTGAATAAACTTGACTCCTGCACCGCTGCGCAATGAGAGCCGAGGTGTCCTGGTCTGCACGTCTGCACGTGATGGACGATGGTAATGGCGCTTCATTATCGGATGCGACCTTCTCTCGTTAAAGATAGTCTAGAATGCCAAACGTTTAGGCTAAAATACAGCCATTCGCTAATATCGACGGCACTTATTCAAGGTCAGAGAGCTGCTCGCGGAGCACCGCACCGTACAGATATATGTGACCATATCAAAGGTTGGGCAAGTAAGGTCATGCACAGCTGTACTACATGGCTATATTCGGCGCTTAGTCGGTCAAATTTTCGATATGGCCATAGAAGGCATTTCTTCAGGGGAGCTGGGAGCACATATGGTGCGATATATAGCTCACGTCGCAGGACGCCCGACACTGCAGGAACGAGGCTATCGTTAGGCTCTTCGTTTTCTTTTTTTATTTCTTAACAAACTGCAATGTCGTACACAATACCGGTATTTAGGGTCAAGGTGATAAATTTTGGGGTTGTTCACTTATCTAACTACAGCACAAGAAAAAATAAAAAATCTGGGAATGTTGTATTTGCGCTGTCTGTTTCGTGTATAGAATACACTTACTGAACCAAAGTTTGAAGAAGTACTCGCTCACCGCTGTCTCTCGGGTACCTCAAGTTTTAGCAATGCGGAACGCAAGTTCTTCCTGCTTCTTTTGCAGGGGTTGTGGTGACATCAGAATGCCGAACTCTGATTGGTTCTGAATGAAGGATAGTGGGTAGACCTCAAAGGCAGCTTGTTTCGAGGTCCACCCACTGTCCTTCATTCAGAACCAAGCAGAGATCGGCGTTCTGACGTCACCACGACCCCCGCAAAAGAAGCAGGAAGAACTTGCGCTCCGCGTTTCAATCAGAAATAAACTTGTCACAAAGAACAGCGGAAAAATAAAAATAAAACGTCGATATGCACGTGAAATGTTGCCAAGCTTTCTTAACATTTCTTTATTTTTTCTCACTTTCACCTTTCCTCCCAGGTGAGTTGCTTGTTGGCGAACAAAGAAAGAAAAGTGAGGTGCATACTCTTTGTCAGATCAAGAAAAAAAGCGAGCTTTGCGCATTGTTCCTGCGCTGCGCAAAGTAGTTCTTGCAAGATTTGGCTGTCGGGAAAGAAACGATGCTTCTGGAGTCTTAAATGAGTACTATATATATATATATATATATATATATATATATATATATATATATATATATATATATATATATATATATATATATATATATATATATATATACAGGGTGTTTCACGAAAGGTGGACAAATTCGATATTGCGAAAACTACGCGTCGCAACAAAAAAAAGGCTTGTGTCTTTTTGGTCCTCGGCCAGGGGCCTATTTAGGAAAATTATTAAAGTCCGAGATAATTAAATTGTTAATTATTTTTTGCGTAATTAACTTTTTTAATATTATGTTTAAGGGCATAGTTTCAATTAGAAAATTGCTCAGCGTCATCAAAAAACACTAAATCAAGAAATTGCAGAACGATAGAAGGCACGCGAAGCATTTTACGGCTTTCTGAAAAACCGTACAAATTCGACGGGTTTTTAAGTTTCGGTTCGTTATCGGAGCGCATCTCCGCCCCGGCAGCACCGCGCCCCGTGGAGTGATAGTGCAACTAACCTGTGCTGCGCTGTCATCGCGCGACGCAGCAGAGGCTGGTTGCACTATCTCTCCACGGGGCGCGGTGCTGCCGGGGCGGAGATGCGCTCCGATAACGAACCGAAACTTAAAACCCGTCGAATTTGTACGGTTTTCAGAAAGCCGTAAAATACTTCGCGTGCCTTCTATCGTTCTGCAATTTCTTGATTTAGTGTTTTTCGATGACGCTGAGCAATTTTCTAATTGAAACTATGCCCTTAAACACAATATTAAAAAAGTTAATTACGCAAAAATAATTAACAATTTAATTATCTCGGACTTTAATAATTTTCCTAAATAGGCCCCTGGCCGAGGACCAAAACGACACAAGCCTTTTTTGGTGCGACGCGTAGTTTTCGCAATATCGAATTTGTCCACCTTTCGTGAGACACACTGTATAGCAGTGGCGTCACAAGGGGGGGGGGGGGGCGGGGCGGCCGCGGGGCAGGACTGAGGGGGGTGTCGCGGCCGGCCACGTGACGGGGGGGGGGGAGTCGCGGCGGGCGGGGGGGGGGGGTAAGTCGCAGTGGGTCACGCGAGAGCGGGGGGGGGGGGGGGTGTCGCGGCGGGCTGCCGCCCCGGGTGCTGCTGACCCTCGTGACGCCACTGCTGTATAGTATATATATATATATATATATATATATATATATATATATATATATATATATATATATATATACATGTATACATATATATATAGTTCTTTTAGTCCACATAAACAGAAAAATATATCTTAATACACTACATATATTTCAATTCGCCAGATAAATGAAAGAGAAACTAACCGCCGAATTCAGAAACCTCACCTCAAGCTAGTACTCAAACTGAAGGGCCCCTCCACCTCCTCGAGGAAGGCGCGAAGGCCGACGCTGGCCAATCGTGGGGACGGATCCGCCGTCGCGATTGGCCAGCGCCGGCCCTCGCGCCTTCCTCGGGGGGAGAGGGGCCCTTCAGCTGAGGTGCTGAGTGAGGCTGAATTCCGACTATGACGCCGGAGTTCGTCTAGTGGGGACATTGAGGTGAAGACAAGTATAGGTTATTGGAACTTATTTCTACAATTAGGTGCTACGAGCGAATCGGAGCTTAAAACTCCGTCAAGCTTTTCTCTGGGATATAATTATTCTTTATTCCTAACTGCTATATATCTGTCAGTGAAAGAAAAAAAAATGGTGAAAATCGAACCGATTTTTGCGTGAAAACGAGCGCGGTTGAAGGCACGAGTCGCGGTAACGACACCAACGGACGTGCAAGCGATACAGGAAAACAAGAAGGGCCTTAAGAGGGCAAGAGGCCTGCGGAGGCCCATCCGAAAATACCGGTTTTTGGGGGTACGACAGAAAAAACAAAACAAACAACAACCTAAGACGAGGAATCGGGGTTTTGTTTTAATGGAATATCGGCTCAGTCGCGCCTGCGTCTAAAGTGCCCGCGTTTTCACCGTTTTTGCTTCGGTTCTTGCTTAGTTATTTTGTCGGTCGCGAGCATGGCGGTGAAAGTGCGCGGTGGGGAATGGCGATGAAATTTTGACCCCATTCTCGGACGGCACGATCAAGGTCGGTGTCCGAGCGCGCGGTGGTCATTTCGGTTTATTTCTCTGGGTACCGGCGCGTACCTTCTGAGCTGGAAAGCGAAAATAGCTCTTCGGGCCTTAGTAAATGAAAGGAAACGCGAAGAAGGAAAGAAGACACGGGATCTTTTTATATATTTTTATTTACGGATTTTGAAGGTAGATGCGAGCGTAAGTAACATCGTTTTCAGCATGCCCGCCTTAGTAAATGAGCTGGTTCTGAAATGAGAACGCATCTGAATAGCGTACAAAGTTTTGCTGATCACGAAATATTAATTTAAAGTTTGTGGTCGAAGACATATATGTTTCTACATTTTCTACAAGTAAAAAAAAAAGAAACAAAACAGAATTCATATGCTTTATAATTATGCTTTTCTTTTTTGGCGAATAGAACAGCCGTACACAAAATTGGCTTTATGGGGCATTGGTGTGTAATATAAATTTTCCTTTGTGGAGACCTATTTATATGTTTCAGATACTTGTGCTGAAAAAGTTTACAGACCTGCACGTGCTGTTTTTATTTTCTTTAACAGTGTACACATGCGGTCTTCTTGTTTTACAATAAGCTATCGCAAAAAAAAAAATTGTTCGAGGAAAACTTTTGCAGTTCTGGTTTCTCGTAGGGTTCAGGCGCGGAAGAGATGGCGCAAGCTATTTTCGTACAAATTTACGCCAGACGAGATAACTAGAAAGAAAACGCGAAAAACAAAAATTAAAGACGAGGAAAAACGGCCGTAGCCTTTGATTGGTGCAGGTGAAAAAAATAATGTATTCCAAGGTTTGTTAACATAAATTACAAAAAAAAAAAAAAAAAAGGAAACGAAATTTCGTTTGGTGGATCGGATTTGTCTCAGCTGGAACATTTAATGGTTAACGTTTTTCTCCTTCGTCCCCGGTACATTTTCTCTCACATTGATCACCTGTTCAAAGTCAGAATTCCTCGCTATACTTCGTTTCAGCTTGGGTCCAGACGCAACCGATGCTACAAGCACGAGCGTGTGGCCCTGAACAGTGCCTGTACTGCACGAGCGCGCGTGCTTGGCAGGGACGCTGGAAGCCCGGAGCTCGCGCTTGTAGCATCGGCTGCGTCTGGACCCAAGCTGAAACGAAGTATAGTTCCTACCACCGCCAACATTGATTTTCGCACCAGAGAGTATTCCGCGAACCACGTGTTTGCAGTTTTGGTGGTCGCCACTTAATCTGTATATTGATTAATAAAATAAATTTGACGTAACGTGTTTCATCTTTTCGTTACAAGTATTCGCTTGTCGACTGTAAGTATCCGTCTTTTTCTTTTTTGAGTCATTTAATTGTATTGCGTTACATGGTCAATAAACTTCTTTTCTTTTAAACTGACAAGTTTTTATTGATAATGGCGGCTCATATTTGTTTACATATGCGTACTGGCCTTGTTTTTATCTTGTAGTTTTAGTTGACCTTTTTCTATTTATTATGCGGGTCCCTAGAGATGCTTAATTTAAGAAAATAAAGTGTCACACATACACTTTATTTAGACTAAAGTGTGACCTGCAGGGACGAGTCTTGGAGCACATGTTGTATGCAGAGACGCGCGTGTGCAGCGAGATGAACCTCCGAAAGAAATGCGATCACACTTTTTGGAACCGTGGTTTTCCGCCCAAATACCCCTCTACTCTTTTGCGTCGTCGAAACGAAAAGAAAAACAGACTTTCCTAAGCGTAGAGAAGATCGCGAACAAGATTCACTCGACATGTTTGCGGCATGATTGGTTCGTCGATTGAGTTGGACTCTCGTCACTGTCAACTTAAGAAACTCAGGGCGTGCCGAGTCCCCAGCTCCTTATTATCGTTTCGCATCCAATTAAAATGGCGTCATTGGCCGATAGGTACGCCGATGAACGAATCACGAAACAAGAAGCACGAACACAAAAAGTCACCCCCTTCGTTTCATAGCTCGTCAGTGATGACAGTATACAGTGTGCGGAAATATAAGCTAGCGGCGTTCAGGACAGGGCGACACAAAAACCACGTAATCTATGCTAATATATATTTAAAAAAAACTGAATTGTAATGAACTGACACATTTTATATTGTAACAATGTGGCAATTGGTAGCTTTAGCATGACGAGGGCACGCGCCGTGCGGCATTTTACACTTTTTTGGGCTAGTACCGAACTGGGCCTTCTCGTATTACCGATGACTTATATAGCTCTCGGTAAGGCCAACGTTAAAATAAACAGATAAATCAAAACGTACTATTACTACTCTATTAGGAGGCTCTTGGGCCGCGCGCTCCATTGTCCTTTCAGTGGGGACTTTTAGCAAACCGTTACCACACTAGAGGAGCCTTTGAAGCACGCTTTTAAGCGCGCGTCAGGGTAATACTCTGACCGCGGTGCGCGCGCTTAAAAGCATGCTTCAAAGGCTCCTCTAGTGCGGTACGCGGAACACGATAATGGTTTGCTAAAAGTCCCTAATATTCCCGTCATTTGCCTCTTCAATCACCTAAGGTTCCCCACAATCAGTGTTGTACGGAACGGCGTTCCAAGGAACGGCGTTCCTGGAACGCGTTCCTTTTAGGAGGAACGAAGGAACGCCGCCGTTCCATTCTGCATCGGTAGAACTTGAGCGGGAACTCGTTATATTTTTACTGAAACAAAAAAAGGAACGGCATTTCGTTTTTTTTTGTCCTGTGGGGAAATTATGTATTTTATTTCTAAGAGGGAAATTTTAAAAGTATAGAAACATTATCTTTCCGTAGAGCAGGATCTCGTTAACGTTTTGGCTGCTTATCATAGGGTTTATTTTGTGTGGTCCTCGCTTGGTAACAGTTCGGGTGCAGAAGAGCTAGTAGACAATCGATTCTTTTTTCAGTACCCGAGACTGCGGTACAAAAAGCAAAACTTTCAGTCGAAGGAAAAGGCACAAAAAGCGGGACGTTTCAAACTCAACTACTTTCTTTGCTTCCCCGAATCCGCATACACCCAGAAATCTAAGACCGACTAGAGTCATCCCTGAACTTTCACAAAGAGAACTACAGTTGCAACAAAAGAACAGGTTACCAGTCATCGAACAGACCTTTGTATCCCGAACATTCGTCACTTAAAATCTACACAAAAATTAACCTTTATTCCTTCTCCCTTTGTCCCCCACCTTTAAACTGAACAACGAATTTAACTTTCACGAAGGACTTATAGTTTTCAAGACTGACTTTCCAAAAGCCCTACCCTCTTCTTCATTTGCTCGTCTTGCGGGCAGCAACATCGAGAAGCAACTGTTGTTAAGTTCGAACAAGGGACTTTGTAAGGTTGTCGTAAAAGCTCGTGCAATGTGGGGTAACCGTACTTTTGGCTCGCCTGAATCGCCCACCAAAAACATGAATATGGTTAAAAGCTGAGACGTTTAAATGTGAATATATATTAACAAATGAAACCCTGCTTCCGCTTGTTTTCTTCTCCTGGTGCTCTTCCATCACGGCGTCCAAATTCGTCCGTTCCCATTTAATAAAATAGATTAAAAAATCTTTCCTCGATCTAAGTATGGTAATCAGCAAAATACAAATGTAACGTATGTGCAACGATACGTTCTATTTTTTTAACTGTAACGGGAACGAGTTCCTTGTTCACATATGGAACTTGTAACGGGAACGCGTTCCAAAAATGGGAAGAAACGAGGAACAATCTTTCGTTCCTTTTTTTTTATTGAGGAACATGTACAACACTGCTTACAATCACCTTCGTTCTTAGCTGTCGCTTCCCGTCAAGGACGCGTTAACAAATTGCTGCTCCATTTCCTCAAAGCTCAGTTTTATCCTGTCATCTCACTGAGCATAACAACCACCGCCTTGATTGTCTGCGTGACCAGTGAACTCCTTGTACATGCAGCAGCAACTCGCCAATTCACTCTTGCTGCCCCAACAGTTCTAAACATAACGCAAACCAATTTAACTTGTAATTTTTTTTTTTTTTAAGGAGAGTTTACAATGCAGGACGCAAGGCCTCGTTTCAGGAAACCGAGACTGGTGAGGTAGCGCGGCTATTTTCGTTTTTATTGCAGCTTTTGTTATCTTCACGTTGAATCGGATCGTATGCCCAAGTGCACACGCTTAAACGAAAAGGTAAAACTTCGTAAATCTTGTATTTTTATTTTTAGAACAGGGGACACTAAAAGAGAATGACTACCGTAGTGCCAGCTTTTTCTTCGAGACGCGAACAGAGGAAGCGTTGAATCTTCTCCACACCCCAACCGACAAGAGTGGACATTGATAACAGAACCAGAAAACAGCAACAGCAACAACCCCAACACATAAGTAAAAGGACATGACGCGCTCGGCCAGCACAAAGATAGCCATTGGAATTGCCTACCGCGAAGTCGAAGTCTACAATCATGAATCGATTATCCCTTTCTATTCAGAGAGTTAAAACGCTCCGGTGATCACGTCTTAACAGGCATACGTTCCTCTTTATCGCGCAACGAACAACTTTTATTAAAGGAAAAGAAGTAATAAAAGTGGTTCGATCTAAAAGCACCATTCTTTGAATAAAGGTTTAAAGAGCCAAATGCGGTTAAACGCTAAACAAACACACGAAAAAATAACGACGAGTAGTTGTAAATTTTAAGCGAGAAACGAATGCGCGGCAGTGCAAGTCGTTTCGCTCAAAAGCTATGGTCCACTCAAGCCAGGCCTTCGGTGAACCGAAACGGTCAAACAAAAGGTTGCAGTTACGATGCGGTGAGGGAGACAAAAAAGAGAGGGCTCTGGAGCTGGCCAGGGATTGCAAATGCTCGCCAAGGAGGAGAGAGCTGGTTCCAGCGGGAAGCCAGGAGGCAGCTGCCGGGTCCTTTGGTCCTACTGGACTGCGCAAGCCTGCAATGGGGCAGTCAGGGAGATAAAAGGGCTGGCGGTGGCCTACATCAGGTATCTCGAATCATGACGATCGAGTTGTAACGCTTGTTGGACTGCGGCAACTGGAACGGGCTCTCGCGCGATCGCTTCTAAAACAAAAATAGAAAGAAAAAAGGAAAAGAAAAAAGACATGCTGCTTCGTGCTTTCAGCATCTCTCGCTTTCTTTCTTTCATTTCTTGCGAGGAACGCAGTTGTGGTGTTTGAAATGTTTGTTTCGTTTCGTTCATGTTTCAGTTTTTCTCAATTTTCTTTTTTATTGTGGCGAGCAAGTGGAGTTCGGCTCCGTTTATGGCTTCTCTATTGTGCTTTGCTTTGTCGTGTCTTAGGTTTTTGGCGGAGGAGAAAAAAAAAAGAAAAAGAGGAGGGATTAAAGAGCATAACGGAGGCCCGATTCCTCGCACGACCTTTCGCAATTTATGGGTAGTTGTGGCCTCCTTCGCCTTCTTTTAGTCCTCCCTAGCTAGAGCACTAAAGGAGTAAACAGGTATGGGACCGGCCAACCACAGCTGTGCTCGCTTCTTCGTGGGGTTTATTGACATTCGTGTTATACATAAATTTAGCTTTTGAACCATCGGGTATGTTGCAATGCTCTTTAAGTAATTGTGTTGTTTGTTTAGCCAGATGGAAATTAGTAAGCTCCGATTTGGCGTCTGCTGTCTCAGCTGTAAAGGTTTTTTTTTTCAATGTAATAGGACTTTTAGAACGGAGTCTTTAACAAGATCGTTGGTAGTGATACACGACTACGTCGCACCAAGAAACACGAGCACGAAGCACGTACCGAGATTAAGGGCATGCTGATATTTCTTCCGTCCGGAATGCAGAAGATGACTGTTTGCCACTCAAGTGGGACCGCACACGGGGACAACTTTTCTTGGCATTTCCAAGAGGAGAAGGGCGGTCGGGCAGCTTTAATCCGCGCCCGTACCTCTGACCGTATCGCCAAGAAAAGTTGTCCCCGACTATGGGCGTTACGCCCTAGTCCCACCGGGGCAACATACAGTGCGCAACAACCCACATCCACCAACCTCACGCACGTGCAATATGCGGGTGAAGGTATCTTTGGTAGGCTAACCTCTCGGTAATCGTGAAGTAAAATACGAGCGATTGCATGCCTGCCAAGTTACTTTCGCGTGCATGCTGCACCTGCTTGAGGTTGGTCTTGCCGTTTGCTACTGTGTGTCGATCCGGTAGGACCAGCTCCTTTTAAAAATGTATTTGAAGTACAATTTCCTAAAGAACACGGAGCCAGTCAGTCACGGCGAGAAATGAAAGAATCCCAGCAAATGACGAAGCTAAAGAAACAAATAGAGCTGAAAAATGCTACATGGGCAGGGGCAATGAGCATTTCTTTTCACTTACTCATTGTTCCTGCCAGAATTGCACTTTTTTTGTGTCTAATTGTATTCTGACCTTTGTTCTTCCATTGCTCGCCGTGACTGCATGGCTGGCTTCGTGTTCTGCAGGAAAGTGAACTCAGACCTTTTTTCTTAGAGTGGGGGCACACAGTTAAGATCTATAGCGGTAGTTACTGAATACTAATGCATGTTAATGTTGTCGTATGGTTACCCCGAGAAAAAAGAAAAAAGGTTTCAGCAGAAGGATCAAGTGTGGCACCAGAAAGGAGGCTACGATGACCCTTTACTGGAATAAGAACGTGTTACGAAGTAGTAAGAAGAGCAGCGCATTCTTACAGGGGACGTCAGCCTTGCCTAACCGCCGGTCTTTGTGACACGCTGGCCTAAAGAGTAGTGCGAAAACCGAGCCATGACCCTGCAGCCTCTATCAGCGAGAAGGTCAAGTGAGAGAAATAGCTCCCGAAAGCTGCATTGTTTCGTGCAGCCCCCTAAGCGGGCGCGCCCACGGTCTTTAGACCGTACCGTGAAGAGGAAAACTTGACTCCGGCGGGTCGGGAGCCCGGCGACGTCCGTTGCGACTGTCGCCCTAGGTGCATCCACGGAGTTTCCTCCTCCGTCCCGTTGCGGAGGACAGTGGTGGCGGTGGTGGGGCCCACTAATTCAGGTCACCCAAAACGGCCTTTCGGTGATTTTTGTTTCTATTATTTTCTTTCCTTCTCGGTCATGTCTACCCGCCCGAGAACGGAAAAAAATAAAATAAAAAAACACGCTGCTTTTTTTTTTCTTGCGCTGTTGTGGTGCCTCTCCGCAGCTCCCGCCTCTTCCTCCTCCGCCTGTTGCTCCTTTCCCCGTGGTCACGTAAAAGAAAAACGGCGGACGCCCTTCCATTGGCGCGAGACAGCGTTCGCCTCGTGACGTCAGCGTTTTCTTCCTTGCCCACCACGTGCACTTGCACTGGTCTACCCGGCATCACCGTTCGCGATTCCACGCAATGCTCCGTGCACTTCCCTCGCTGAGCTGGACGCACAACAGTCGCGTTGTTTTCGCTTGAACGCGCCGCTGCTCGCACCCGCTCTTTCCGTAGCGCTCCTCGGTCCTGCCACTGTTAGGATGTGCTCCTGGTCATCGACTCCTCTCGGTCTCTTCTGAGGATCTACTGTGGCCATACTCCGCCGGAATTTCGGCGATCCGAAGCTTGTCTGCGCCGAAGGCTCGACGCTCGTTCACCTTGGGATACGCGAGGACCGTGTACCAGGCCAAAATGCAGGTCCTCTGGACGCTTCTTCTGGTGGTCGCCGTAGCTGTTCAAGGTCAGACGTCGTCTTCCACGTCTCCAGTGAGCGCAGCGACGTCGACGACGACGTCCACGACGACGACGACGACGACTACGACGACTGAGACACCGCTAACGACGACGCCCGATGCCGCCGAGCTTGTGCGACAGTCGTGGGCCAAAGTGGAGTCTCTGCTCAAGTCGACGGTTGACACGCAGTTGAGGAGGCTTTTGCCGCAGATGCTTCGTGCCAGCGGTGAATCTGGAATGTCGCCAGAGTGCCAGGCCGCCAACTTCAAGGTGATGCTTGGTCTGCGGCAGCTCAAGTCGTGGGCCATCAGATGTGAGTGACGTTTTATTTGGATCACTTACGCGCGTTTCTGTTGTCTTTGTGCATGACATTTGACAAGCCGATAGTTGTCTTCAATTCTGCTAACCTTTCACGTCGCGTTGCGTCTTATTTCTAATAACACAAATTTTTTGGTGTTAGTATTTGAGTCTGCGGTTATGTCCAGCTGTTCGCCACTAAAATGCGAAATTTCACTGCATTCAGATATCTAGATTAGCCCTTGGTGAAGGTTGCGTGCTCAAGTTTGTTCAGATTAGTTCGAAACGAGCGGAAGGCACGTTAACAACTTGGGGTCTGAAAGTAACCTTAATACAACGAACTCACAATATCCCGGATATTAGCTATAGTTTCTTTTCATATTAACATTTATAGTTCGGCGTGTACGTTTGTAAATGACAACCTACCAAATATTTTCATGGCACAACTTGGCGGCACGAAAAATGACCCCTAGGAAAATTCACTTTTCAAAATTAGTTCGGTGCGACAGGATGCTACGCAGGTTCTTGTTCTTCGCTTTGCAATTGAACCTTATAAGACAGCAACAATTTGACGGCAATCAAATGAGAGGAGGCACATCTATCGATCCGCGTCGCCACTTTTCCGAAAAAAAAAAAAAAAGGAGTGCGGAAAAATGGTAAATAAATAAGTACTATGTAAACAAAAACCAGCGGGCAGTTCACAGGGAAAACGAATGGTTCAAAAGAGTTAAGAAAAGTGTACTTCATCGGCCAGATGCGGGAGTGGCGCGTTCGATTGTTCTATACACCAACGCGCGGCTATGACGTCATGTCACTGGGGTGGCGCTGCTGTCGGTACAGCGTAAGCGCGAACGCTCTATAAAAGAAAAAAAATCTGTCTTAAAGATTTTTACAGGTACATTTTCTGGTGCATATTTTTCACCCTAAAAAGTTCTTCTAATCACCCCCTGAAAGGGTTCCTCGTGAAAAAACTAAAAGGGGTTCTCTCAAACACCTTTTTTTGATGCGATATAGTTCTTCATCGCCCAGTTACCTTCCTAGTGCGTACGGGGTCGATAGTGCTTGAAACGAAACTGTTCTTTACGAGCTGGAAGAGATCTTGGGTTGCCAGAAAACCTCTAAAAATATTTCTTGTTTCTTTCTTTTTTTTTAGAATGTATGTGCACGTGCAAGGGCTCACCTCCATAGCGTACGCAGGCTTTTAGGGGCGATGTCAGGGCGGTTGTCTTATATTTTTGTTGTTGTGTGCGAATGGATCTTCTATTCCCGAATGTGCTGTACAAACCAAAAATAGAATATTACAAAAAGAAAAAAAAAATCGCGATCTAAGATTATGCAGCAGAGGAAAAGTAGCCAAATGTCCTTCGTGTAGTCGCGTAGTCGAATAAGTTTGGTACGTTTTTATAATATCAGCGCGAAATCACCCTGCATTTCGTGAGTCTTTAGTTCACCGACGTTCTGTATAGGATCCATCTCGAAAATGACATCCTCTCGTGGGCGTTTCATCTTAGCCACACTCTAATGCCGCGTTCACACTGTGCCAACACAACCCATTGTGCAAAAGACTTTTACAGAGACACTGTTTCAGGCGCGTTTCGCTCTTGTATGGCGGTCCCGTCACATTGTGCATACAAAAAAAAAAAAAACTATCTACACGTGTTGAAGCATTCATGAACCAAACGTGCTTGACGCGTGTACGCAGCCTCTTCTCTCGTCGTGTCTACGGCGAACACTGTGTCCTCTGTGTGATGTGTATGCGAGCAGAGCGAGCGCGGCTTAGAGAAGCCCTCGAGTTCACTTTCCTGGAGATCATGCAGGAGCGTATAATCCCGGTGACCAATGGAAGGATCCTAGCGAATAACAAAGCTGTAAAAAGAATGAGACGTAACAAAAATAAAGAAACGATGTGTGCGCAAGGGACAACATGATCAAGTAGCACGTCATGCTCATTGTACCCGCGAACATCACATCCTAAAGCATGGAATGCTTTTTAACGCTACCCCCGACTCCCCCGATCTTGTGTCCGCCGGTCCGTGAATTTTCCGCTACGCGCCGTGACGGTGCATTTTTGGCGTCGATCGATATTATGTAGTCGATCGAGCAGCGACTCCAATATGGCGCATCGTCACGGTGCACGTTTTTTCGCGGGTTGGGTTTCTTTTCACCGGCCAAAACCGATCACGCGGAGAAAACAAGCGCAGGATCGCGGCACATTCAATGCGCTTGATTGTTGTCTATAGCCGGTGATATCAAACGCGAAAAGGCGATGAGCGCCGTGAGTGTGCACTTTTGGCGTCGATGGATCGGCCCCATCGGACCGTCCGCTGCGGTTGGATATGGAGTTGAACTTTGTACGGACAAATGGAGCTCCGCGGCAGTTCTTTTCTCGTACGCGATCTCTTTCGAGCCTTCCGCGTTCATTTCATCGTTCATTATTTCGGAGGGTGCGCGCAGAGGGCACCCGTCTTTCGCTGCTGTCTACGGAAGGACCTTGGGGAATGGCGAAGCGTAAGATGAGGTCTCGCTGTTGCCCTCTCCTCCAGTAGAGCGTATGCCGCTTTCGGGTCGAACCCTTATATATACAATTTCTCGCTCGCGGGGTATGCATTACTTTTTCTTCTGATAGCAGTGATTAACTGTTTAGCAAAAAAACGTGTTTTTTTTTCTTTTTGCAAGCGTTATACGCAAGTTGTTTTTAAATGTCGGGCTTGGGTGGACGCATCATCGCGAGAAGTTAATAGACGAGGTGGTTGAATCTTATTCATCCGTAAGGTGTAGTTTATAAACGGAATATCCGAGCTCTGATCGGATAATATGCCACTGGTGTTTGGGGCTTCAAAAATAAACACCCGCGCATGTTTTTGTTTTGTTTAAAAGTTTTTTTTTTAATTTAAGGATGGAAATGGTCGGCTAAGAAGCAAGATTGTTAACGTATCTTTCTCTGCGAGTATTTTTTTTTAAATTTTTTATGCCTATCGTTTGCTGATATAGTAGAGCTTCACAGACTTCCGGAAGCTACTCGGGTATGATAGGGACTCGTTTCATCCGTGCGTTTGGGCGATTATGTAGCGCACGAGCGAGTTACCGGTCACGCCTCTGATTCTCAGTTCATCACCCACGGTCCGCAAGAAGTCGCATTACCGAAGAGGCAATAGAACGCGTATGCCTCTCACCGCATGACATATAAGTATACAGGGTGTTTCTTTTTAAGCTTAATACATTTGTTTATAAAAGGCCGCCAAAGCTATACTACTGCCGTTTGTGCAGCTGAGCTATACGGCCCGGGAAGCATAGTAATGGGTGTAACACTAAAAAAGCACTTACGTCCACTTTCCCGCACAACACTCAGAGAGCCAATCACCGCAATTTACGGAGGCAGCTCAGCGAACGACGATGCCGAAAAATATGTTTAGAACCAAAAACGCAGTCTGAGATGTGACATTAAGCAGAGGAAGCGTGACGTTTTGCATTGCTTAATGTCACAACTCAGACTGCGTTTTTTGGGTCTAAACATTTGTTCCGACATCGTCATTCGCTGAGCTGCCTACGTAAGTTTGGCTGATTGGCCCTCCGAGTGTAGTGCGGGAAAGCAGACGCACGGGCGTTTTTTAGAGCGAATAGTAACAATCAGTCGGCTAAATAACTAAAAAATGTTAACGAACGTTTTAGTAATAGAAAAATAAATAAACATATAGTTCCAATTAGAAACTTGCTGAGCGCCATCGAAAGCCACTAGCTCAGTCAATATTAGAAAGAGTTGGAGCAGGTGGGACGCACGGTTGAGAGCCACCCTCGTGCAGCAGGCGCGAGGCTACCGGTCCGATAAGGCGCCAGCGCGGTATTTTTCGCCTTGTGCCTGTTGCCCGAGTGGTAACTTTAGCGCACTACTGCGCTCCTTCCTCGCGCTCAAATCTTTTCTAACAGCAAAAATACTGATTTACTGATTTTCGATGACGCTCAGCGAGTTTTCAATTGGAAGCATATATCTATATTCACTAATTAAAAAGTGATTGAACGCCTTTTGGCTAATTCTTTGACTTATCATGACGATTATATGTCCCCTATATTATGACCCCTAGCCGTGTAACTTGCCCGCACAAAGCGCACTAGTATAGCTTTCACGAATTTTTTCCTAAACAATTTTGCTAAGCCCCCCCCCCCCAAAAAAAAAAAAAAAAACCACCCTGCATGTAGATTTTACGGAAAAAAAGAAGGATTATAGGTTTCTAGTGTTTGACGCGTACGCGGGTGCGATATATCGATTAGATGTTGATGTTGTTCGGAGACATACGCCTTGGCTTCGTCGTAAGTCGTAACGCCTTCAAAAGCTAGAAGACACACGAGCACAATGACACGCCCCCTGAAAGCGCCAGGTCCACGGTGCATATGCCGTGCTCTTGATTGATGTAGCTAGTTACAACATACGCACTAAAAACACTTTAAACAATCTGGAGCGATTGTTTACCTGCAAAGCACTTGGAAAAGCCACTCACTGCAATCTATGGAGAGAGCTTGGCGAATGTCAAAACTAATAAAATTTAGATGTAAAAAAGAAAACAGCGTTGTGGCAATGAGCAAGGTGAAGCGTCATGCTAGTGCCAGAGCGCCGAGTATTTTTGTTGGTCTAAATATATTATCGGTGTTATCAGCTCGTAATTCGCCAAGCTTCCCCGAAGGTAGCACTGAATCCGCTCTTCCACGTGCTTTGTGGGAAAGCAGTCGCTCCAGATATCTCAGGGTCAGACGACGAGCTTCGCGTCGTAGCGAATTTGTAGCGCCGCTTGACTGCCTGTCTTTGTCGGCCCTTTTAGCGTCGTCTGCGCTCTTACTCAACAGCGAACCGAGGTACGTACGGCTGAGCGAGTGAGTGAGTTTATCGAGAAAATAAGGGGGAAAAGAGGGCAAATGCGGAACGATAGGTTAGCCTCCCAATGCGGGCAATATTTCTCGTTCCGCGTGGCTGGCGTATTATCGACACGAAACGCTCGCATATGCCTCTACTCCGTGCCCAACGGAACAAATTAAAACCTTCCTATACTTAAAGGGGAAAAAAAAAGAAAAGAAGCTGTTCCTCCGTTGAAGTAGTGGCGAATTACGAGCAAATGACAACCTTCATTCGAACCCATACACTTAAACTCCTGCACGTCCTTTGTGTGCGAGGCGCTCTGCCTGCCCGGAAAGAGAAATAAGAAATAACCGCGGTCTATCCATCTTCGTTTCTAAAGGTAAAGACGCGTGCATCCAACGAACCAGTTTTCACGTGCAACGAGCTATTAATACGTTGTTGGCATACTCGCAAAAAGGTCCGACAAAAGCAGAATAAATATAAAATCAAACCGGCCCGAATCAAAGGTTTGCGAAGTGTCTGTCGTCAGGTCGTTTGTCAGGGAAGAGTATGCTTTCAAGAGAGAGAGAAACGCGTGCTCAGTGTCCCAAAGACCGCTCTGGACTGTGGCGTGAACGACCGACCTAGCTCGTCTCTGCGGCGGACGACGTTGCGTCAGAGACGAGAACAGGAGCCACGTAACTGAAAGTTCTCTTTCTCGCGCACGCAACCAACGCAGCGTCGGAGGGAACGCTTCGTGAGCGTAAAAGGGGTCATTTTGAGCGCACCGCTGGTCTCCTCAAAGATGTGTATGCCTGCCGATTATTCCGGTCAGTGGAACGCCGCCGTTTAAAACAAACAGGCGTTCGGGTTTGAGTCCGTCCAACCAACTGGGCTTTGCAAACACACTTGCGAGTGTATTGAAGGCCTCGAGAAGTGTGCGGCTGTGTTGTGTGTTCGCCGTGAACGGTCGAAGCCCCGCTTGGCCGATTTGAGAATCGAGGTTGTAAAATAAATCCGTGATGAATTGCGCAGCTGCTGTAAATGGGGGAGGGGGGCAGAAATGGCGTTTTGGGGTCGTTGATCTGGAAATGAATAATATTTTGTTTTTAAGGTTACAGCTGTTTTAATGTTACAACTTTTGTAAGGTCGTAAGCGCTTTACGATCGTGGTTTATAGCTTATATTGCTAGAATAAAAAAATAAAATAAAATGATCGGACCCTTAGCCATTCTGAATTCCAGCTTGTCCCGAAGGATCAATGGTAAACATATTGAACTACTTTTTATTTCGATTTCACGTACCCCCGTGAACGATATGAGCTGCAATACCCAGTCAGGTCTTTTTCTACGACTGCGGCCCTCGCAAGTTTCATTATCTCTCATTTCGCCATAGAGTTTAAAGATATAGACCTAAACTTCGCGTTCTATCACTAGTTTCGACTAAAGTTTTTCCAGAAACCGGCAGGTACGCCAACGAAGGATGAAGAAATGTTGCAGGTCATGGTGCCCGCGATTGTAGAAACCCATCTATTTCGAACATCAATGTTTTGCCTGTTTTATTTGACCCGGAGAAACATATAAAATTACCTCCGGCAGTGTAAACGTAATTGAACACAGTTGGTTGAAGGGGTTTCTACTTTTTTATTTTATTTCAGTCGCTTAAATATGGATTATTAATTTTCTAAGTGGCATTCATATTTTTTTTTATAAAACCACACCCTTGAACTTATTTACCTCATACTTATAGGGAAAGCCTAGCCATACCTTGTCCCACAAACAGTATACTTAAGCTGTCACATAGGGAAGCAGTTTTGCAAATTACGAAATCAAATGCAATTCTAGATAAAAAAAAAAAAACACGCACACAAGCAAGCAAGCATCTTCTCTTTGTTTGGTATAGTTCCAGCTCAAGAATACCAAGTGCATCTTGCTTTGGGCGAGGATCATCGGGAAAGCGTCCGCGACAAAAGTGTTTTTGGCATTCTTAAACCTGAGGTCAGCCTAGCGCACATTACGTGATTGACCCGCTACGTTCGTCGCTACTATGCCTGCCTAGTTTTCTTCAATTGAAGATATCGTTATTCTATGCCTAACGAATTACGGGAGGAGGATATAGAACAATAATAATAAAAGATGTTGATGCACACTTTAAGCGGTCTACTCATTAATATAGTCAAATAACAATTGTAATTATTTACTTTTGAAAGTAATCTTGTAAATATTACAATACAGTTATTAGAAAGTAATCACGAGGTAATTTGATTACTTTTTGTAATTCGTGACATTACTCGTAACCGTCGCTATCTTTTCCCCGCCTTCTTAATGGCGTCCTTTGTTGTAAGTTTTCTACCGAGGAATATCCTTCGAACCAAGCCTCCGACAGAAGATTGTTTTACTAAAATTGGTGGATTTTGAAGATAGGGGGTTTAGAGTTCGGTGATTCTAATCCAATATCGGAGAGTAGAAGAGATCATCGGTGTTCAAAACCGGCAGAAATATCTGTAACTCGAGAAGTGACTCAGTAGCTCGAGAAGTAACGGTTACTTTTCCAAATAAAGGCAAATTACTTTTGTTCTCGGGTAATCAAGTAACCTAAATGAATATAGAGAGAGAAAAAATAGATTGGCGTAGTTCAGAGATTGTCTAAATGAATACGTTTTAGCCAATAACTGCAATTGTAATCGATTACTTCTCTTCTTTTTTTTTTTCGAGTATCGTGTACATGATACAAGGAGCATTGTGCCTTCGTTAACGGTTTCTTCTCTCCAGTCCGTGGGATGTGAAAAGAGATAACGGGTTCTGTAGTCCCAGCTTGAGAAACGCAGGCCGTGGCGAATCCCGAGAGTCTTATTATCGGCCAGCAGCCAATGTGGAGCGCCAGTTCGTCTGCTTCTTTTGCAGGGGTTGTGGCGACGTCAGAACGACGCCGAGCTCTGATTGGCTCTGATTGAAAGGATAGGGGTAGACCCGAAGGCAGCTTGCTTTGAGGTCTACCCACTATCCTTTCAATCAGAGCCAATCAAAGCTCGGCGTCTTTTTGACGTCACCACCACCCCTGCAAAAGAAGCAGACGAACTTGCTCTCCGCATAGTTTGTTGTGGCTTTAACCAATAGGAATTTTCGCAGACCGCGTTTCCTCCCGCTAAGCTGTCCACAACGAAGAAGCCGCTACTGCGCCTGCGCTGCGATGGCCTTGACTGTAGAGTCAAGGCGAGAACTATCTATGAAAACTCTGTAATAAAAAGAAAACGCAGAAGAACGCATTCTTGGGAGAAGAGCGTGTTGGTTCAAGTGATGGATGAAGAAAGATTAAACAATTAACACTGCGACCAGACAACCACATCTTTCAGAGAACGCATTGCGTCGCGTGAACAGAATGAGTAATGCCCTGTGCTTTTTACGCTGTCAGTGGCCATAACCGCCAGCCCCGCGGGTTTCTTATTCATTATGTACGGGGCGTTCCCGAGAAAGGATAACCGTGTTTTCTGGCACGGGTAAGTAAAGTATGCATCGCAGAAAGCTTAAACTCCCTGAGAATATGACGCTTACGGTTGGAATAGAACGCGAAGGTTTCAGAACATGACGTTACCTGGATCAAAAAGATAATTAAGAAATACAAAGTTTCTCTATAAGCCAAAGTCCAGCTAAGCCTATTATCGCCAAAACAGGAAATAACATTGTAAATACCTCTACCATCAATTTAAAAAAAATCGTCAGCAAGACATAAACCAATATTATTCTCTTTCTTTGTGACAGCATATTTTTTTTTCGTTTTAAATCCCAGATGCGTCCACAACGTCAGTTTTTATTGACGTGAAACGTTCTTCGGCTGGATGTTCGGCATTTCGTGAAGCACAGATAAAAGCGTGGCAGCGATGCTCGACTCTGATTGGTTGACGGGTGAGAGAGTAGGATAAAGGTGCTCGACGCTGATTGGTTAACGGGGATCTCATGTGACCGGAGGGGTAGGCGAGGGGAGCTCGACCACCTGTTCGCACTGAGGGAGAGGAGTTTGTGAGTATGGAAGGCTCTGGAAGATCGCCAGGTTTATTAGCCCGATTAGGGGTATAGTATCGCTTCATTCTTGGAACAACTATCAAACGTACACATGCTACGCGTTAAACTATCTGGTGAAGAGCGCTGCGAACGTAGGCGTCTGACGTCTGGAAACTCGGAGTATCGCTAAACGTTTGTGATGCTGGAACGTTTCACGTATGCAACACAATTGCAATTTGCCATAAACCTTTTTACGACATTAAAATTAAGTGGACGGTGGCTCATATAGGAATTTCGGCTTTGTCAATGATTTTTTTTTATCCAGGTAACGTAATGTTCTCCAACTTTCGCGTCCTATCCGAACTGCTAGCGTCACATTCTCACCCGAATTTGATCTTTCTGTGATGCATAGTTTATTTACGGGTGTCGAAAAACACGGTAGTCTTTCTCAGGAACACCCAGTACATGATTAGCACACGAGAAAATAATGTCATTCTGCTGATTATCTTAAATCTTAGTAATAATAAAAAGAAAAACATTGCTTTTTTGTTTTATTTCTAATTGTGGTCGGTAGCGTAAGGGCGATGTGCTGCCCAGTGACAAAATGTAAACCATGTTGAAGCAAAAGAAAATACCTTCAATAACTATTAAAAAAGGTGCGATCAAAATGCTACCAGATGGCGTAACTCCAAGTGTTATTGTCCTTAGGAGTATATGCGTTTCTTCTTAAAACTACGCCCGTGTAGCGATTTCAGGAATCTTTCATTGAGCTCAAAAATAAGAAAGGAAGGAATAATATAATAGTAGTCATCGCGAGCTCTACTCATCGTTTTTTCCCGTCCTTGCTACAGTTTACAACAAATCTAGCACTCTGCTATTTTTACCACAATTCTAACCCCCCCCCCCCCCCAACCGGTCTCCCTTCCCATTTAAAAAAAAGAGAAAAAAAAAACTTCGGCAAGGGGAAGTTTGAGTTTGCGGGAAGATCTAGGTAACTCGCTTCAGGTTCACTTCCCAAGTTAAATGACGACGCGGTTAAATAAATAGTATAAAAACAAACACCGCGACAGCCCCGATTGTAAAGTCAAAAGAAAAAAAAATCAAAAACATGCACGTAGTAGAAAAAAGAAAATCCAAGTCGAAGAGCGGAAAGTGACAACACCATTGCGTACCATTGCGTCCGTGAATAGAACGGAATGGAAGCGAAAAAGAGCGAGGCAACGACCACTGCCGGTTGTGTCCACCGCGGCGGCGGCCAAGTGCAGGACTGCTGGCTGCAGGCTGGCTCGCTGGTGCGCGCCTGCGTCGCATACAAGTGGAGCGCTATCATTTAGGAAAGGAACGAGCGAAAATAAAAGGCGTTGTAGTCTATATATAAAACAGCTGTTGCTCTATCCTCGAAGAACGAGGAAGGCAACTACGGGGGGCTATTTTTCTGTCTTTGTTTTTGTAGGTTGCGCCAAGGATTGCAGACTGGACGCGATGTTCACCACAAACTAAGTCGGCTCGAGCACAAACGTGAAACTTCGTGAGTCGTTTAGGGGTAAAAGACCCTCGAAACAAGGTTGCTCTCGTCATTCGTGTGGCTGCTGCCGGGAATAAATACATTTTTATTGTGTGTTTTTTAAAGTCTTGGCAGCTTGCGCGAACTTTCGGTTTGCCGAGATAAACAATGATGGCTGCTCGGCTGTCCATCGGGCCGCTTTCCATTTGGGGTTTCACCAAAAAGGAAGATTGTGAGCAGACGCTGGCGAACAAGCGTGTTCTAAATGAGACGTGCAATTCATTACCCCAGAACGCAGAGTAAGAAAAAAATTGACTCGTTGTGCAAATGGCAATATCTTCAGATTTTTTTAGCTGATGGTAGCGAATATTTTTGGAGACTCTTTTTCTTCAAAACGCCTTTTAATTGTTCCAACAACACCAATTGCCAAAAAATAATTGGGGCAGGCAAATAGTGTCGATCCGGGCAACAGAGCTAGCGCAGAATTGTCCGTTGCTTTGACAAGGACATATCATAGTTCTTTATACAATGTATTTCAAATTTCGCAACAGCCTTTTTTTTTAAATTTGTTTCATTATAAAAACGTGGCATTTTTACGGAACATTTTGCGTTTCTATTTAATCTTATTTTCTAGGGAAAATTGTGAATGTGATTTTTGAGGGTTCAATACTCACTCTTTGTTAACAAGCGTCGAATAGTATTTAAAGTAGAAGCAATAATTATATAGAGCGTGCTACTTATTTGATCAAACTCGTATTTTGTTTTGTATCCAGGGTGTACACTGAAGAAGCGCCCAAAAAGCGCAATGCCCTGGTTAAAACAGGAACATACATTTGAACGACGAATGGACTCAGGACAAATAGTTCCTAAACCAGTTTAAAAGAACCTTATGAAAAAAAAAAAAATGAGGCCGGTTTTTATAATTATAACAAATCTGGGAAAATACTTTAATATTTAGGTCACTTGAATTATCGGTAGCTGTTTGACCCGTTGAAATTTACCTATTTTTTAGAAAATGCAGTTTAAATTGTGCCTGTATATATTTTTATTTGAATATAAATTTGCGTGTTTTTACAAAAATTTAATAGCAAAAAACTATAATTTTCTTTCACGTATTGCTTTTGCTGTGCTCCACAATACGCCATTTGCAACCAGGGAAAAAGACGCCTTTGTTTTACCTAGATGTAGAACGAACTATGGCTTTATAATGTTACGGTATATCTTGCCTAAGTTTTTGAATACGCCTCTGTGTGACCATTTGAGTCGTATGTCTTCTGTCCTTAGAGAACGCTTTTATATAATTTGTCTGTACTTCTCATTTTGTCTGTACTTTTCATTTTCTTTATATTTTATTTCTACCGCCTTTACACTGCTGACTTGTAAGGGTGGCGAGGCCCATCAAGTAGCGGATGACACTGCTTGTTTTCTCGCCACCCTCCGTTTGTGTTTCAAGCTGAAATAAACGCCGATTGATTGATTGAATATTTTGCTTCAAAAATACGTCCTGACGATGCGTATCAGTTGACGCTCTAAACAATTTTACCGCTTGAAATAGAAGACCAGGTTTGGCTGCTCGATTATTTTGATGGTATGCCTTATGTTATATCAAGCAGTTAATTCAAAGGACAATCAGGAAGCACGCTTAGGAACACCCACTTTTCATATAATGCCAAGCTCTTTGAATATGGACACATGGTGCGTTCGCGTAAACAAGTGGAAACGAATTGTAACAGGGTCAAATATGTGTAATTATCTAGAGTGGTGGATGGCAGTTAACTCTCGACTAATATATATAGGGCTGAGGAGATAAGAACACATAATTTGGCTGAAATAATTACGGTACGTTAATTTTAAGCCAACAGGCATTTGAAATACTAAAAACAATCAACATAATTAAGAGTGAAAATAAGGCGGTTGAAACGGCGACTGCAGAAAAATTGCATCAATATCAAGAAAAAGAAAAAAAAACTGAAATGAAAAAAAAAATTGGACGTTTTTGTGTGTAAAAAATTTCTCAACTTATCACGCATGCCAGGGTTGAACCTCTCAGCAGATGCATGCGGAAAGGAATGCTCATGATGATTTTTATTTTCTTAGTGCCATATTTCTGGTAGCAGAACAGTATGTTTGCTGATCCCCTGTGAAGCTGCAATGCAGTGTAGCCAGATAATGCAATGCACCACCAGATTAAAAATAAAAAGAAACATCTGGTTTAATTCTTGAGCCTTTGGTGCCCAGGGGGCTATGTTGCACGTTTTGGACTCCCAGGAGACTAGGAGAAGGAAGTGGCGTAGGCGTGAATGAACGTATCTAGCAACACCACGCATCGCGGAAACTCACCGTCATCAGCGACTCCACCAATCAACATCCAAAGAGCGTTGTTGACGTCACTTCCTTCTCCCTAGTCTCCTGGGAGTCCAAAACGTGCAACATAGCCCCCTGGTTATCGAACCACTACACCAGACGAAATCTGGAGAACAATGCCTCGTGACCCCAAGCAACTGCATGCGCTTCCGGCGCTGCATAATGTAAGCCAGAGCTTGGTGGCACAGGCTGCTGCTCGGTTGAGGTAGAGCAGTAGAGGCGTAGAACCACTGTTTGAAGAGGCCAGATGAAGAAAAATAGTTCACATAAAAGCGACGTGCCAAGCAGTACACATAATGGCGGCTAGCTAGTCGGCGGATGTCCTTCTGAACGGTCTGATGGCGACCTTAGTCTTGTGAGTGTTTTTAAGATAAGTTTTTTTTTATTAATACATTTTATTATGTTTTATCAATTTCGCGCAGTGCGTGGACTATGCACAAATTTTTTTCTTCTTCTTTCGAGGTCATTTTGGAACGAGCACGATGGCATTCGCGTTCTACTGGTCGGTTTCGTTGCAGTGTATAGCTTTGTATCGTTGAACACGTTGAGCACCGTGCATATGTACCTGAGACTGTTGGGGTTTATTTACGGTCTTCCTAGTATGTGTTTTTGAAATACGATGGCATAATTTTTCTTAGGCATTTTTAGATGTTCATTTTAGCGTCTGGAGAAATCTGGTGAAATTTCGATGAGAGTTTGGCATCGTAACCAGTTTACGATCTGGCAACGTCGTTGCAATGCCCTATATTTGTGTTTCCTCGGTGAGGAGTTTGAGATTTCCGTTATCCGCGTTGTGCGACGGCGCAAGTAGGCCGCGATTGTAATTCGATACAGTTGACTTCGCACCAACGATATTCTGAAAAAAGAAATGAAAAGGAAGATAGCTACACAAGAAAAAATTACGTGTAGAGGCTTCAACGAGAAAAAAAAAAAGGTCGAGCATCTAAGACGAAACTTTAGTACCGTGACATCCTCCAGAATCGTCAGATTTAAAACTGTTGTTTCCAATTTGAAATTTTGCTAGCCTCAACCGTGACTAAGCCATCTTCATGGCTAGATTTATTTGTTATAAAAAAATTAAAAAAGGGAGAAAAAGTTGAAGCACCTTTGTGTTTCAACTTTTTCAGACTTGCAGTTTTCACACACACGCCACACAAAGACGTGGTTGTTCAATCGCCGCTCTGGCGTGGCGGTGTTTCGGCTACGCGTACAGCGTCTTTCTTCTGTTCTAAAAAATGTTGAATGTTTATAAAAAAAAAGACAGAAGAAAGAAAGAAAGAAAGCAGATGTCTACACATGCAAATGTAGGCACCCGAAGCATGAGGTATTTTCGGACGAGAGAAACTCTTGTTCGCTTTCAAAACGTGCTGAATTTGATGATGTTTATACATAGCAAAGTTTGTCTGTGTGGCCATGACGTCTGAGGTCTCTTTTAATGAGCGTATATAAATTCGGCTGGAGAATTACGAGTTCCCGTTTGTAAACTAAACATGCCTCAACCGGTCCCATGTTTGCGGGATACTAGATGTAAAGCAAAAGAGGAAGTCCTCAAATGTTTACTGATGTTTTGCGTTTTGTACCTGCTGCCCACAGACATATTTGAGTTATGCACGAGTTATTTTTCTCGGTCAGTGATTCTAGCGGTGTGCATTTGTGCAGGAGAGTAAAATTATAGGTTGCTTCACAGAGTTCTAAGTGACATGCTTACACATGCACGTTTTCTATTTGAAGTTGTAGACGCAACCGGAGGCTAAAGCAATTATTTCATAAACTAGAATACACACTATTTATTTATTATTTATGACATACTGCGGACCTAAATGGTCCAAGCAGGAGTGAATACAGATCATAAAATACACGACAAAAAACAGTCTTCAACAAAAGATATCAAAAAAAGGCCACTAGGTTAAAATATACAGTAAATAACAAATGCAAAATACAGGACAAGAAGCCTCCAAGAGCAAGATACACATTACTAGTAAAAACCTATGCGGTCATGAGGTAGGAAGAAGGAAGTGACTCAGTGGGCAGAGAATTCCAGTCATTGATTGTTCTTGGAAAAAAGGAAAATTTGAAAAGATTGGTGCGAGCAAAGTACGGAGTCAGTGAATGAGGTTGGTGATGTCTGGTCTGTCTCGTAGCAATGGGTTTTAGATATGCATAGCGATTAATAGATAGCTTATCATTTGCAAGAAGAGACAGAAACTTTAGCCTTGCTATTTGCCTTCGTTCCTGCAACAATTCAATTTTGTTTATCTGCATTAGAGAGGAGGGAGAATCTGATCGCTTGAACTTATCGTAAATGAATCTGACTGCCCGTCTTTGAACCCTTTCCAATTTATTTATGTCTTTTTTGGTAAAGGGATCCCATACAACGCTGGCATATTCCAGTTTAGGTCTCACAAGCGTGTTGAACGCTAACAATTTTACGTTAGGGGGTGTATTTTTCAACTTGTGTCTAATGAGGCCTAGCTTTCTAAAAGCAGCAGATGTAATGTTGTTGATGTGTTTTGACCAGCCCAAATGCCTATCAATTGTCAGCCCTAGATACTTGTAATGGTCTACCTCAGAGACGTTATAATCTTTTATTTTGTACTGAAAGGAGAGGTACTTTTTTGTTTAGTGATTCTAAGAAAGACAGTTTTCTCGAGATTCAATTTCATTTTCCATTGGTAGCACCAGTCTTGTATAGAGTTTAAGCTTGAGTTAAGTGCGAGTTGGTCATTAGTACACAAAACGTCTTTGAACAATACACAATCGTCCGCAAATAAACGAACGTTCACTCCTGGGTCCATACGGGACAACAGCAAGACGATTCATTGACGTATATCAAGAACAATAGTGGCCCAAGGACACTTCCCTGAAGTACCGGAAGTCACATCAAGCATCTCTGAGCAACCAGAACCAACCTCGACATACTGTCTACGACCATGTAGATAGGATCCGATCCATTTAACGATCGGCTGAGTCAAGACCAATACTTTCCAATTTAAAAAGCAGTTTACCATGTGGCACTCTGTCAAATGCCCGTACTGAAGTCGCCCAGGAATACGGTGCATCTTATCTGACCAGATTTATCCAGTGGATACCTGGCACGGTAGAATCGAGCGAAGCCATTTGTTGAATAGTCTTCTTCGAAACCATGCCGAAACTGTTATTGGTTATTTTATCGATATGCCAGCGACGGAGATGGAATGGAGAGGTCAGAGCAACACCGCCGATGCACATCCGGCAAGCGGAGATTGGCTTCAGAAGGTTTAGAGATTGCTGGTTCCTTCTTTGAAGATCGGGTATGGCGAAGATGCGCGCAGGGGATTAACGATTGGCAACCCGTGATGAAATCGAGATGGCGCAGACACCGTTAAAGGCCAACAATCAGCGGTGTCGACGTGAGCAGGACGGTGATTTTGATTGTTCGTGGTGATCTTTGTTTTGCCCACGGCGCGGAAGTACGCCTGCAGCGATGAGCAACCAGTTATCGAAAGGTGATCGTCCACGATTATCCACACCTGTACGCCTGCTGAAAACCGACCGGAAGATTCATTGCCCAGATTTATTGATCACCTGCGGGTCATCGTATCAATAACACTTGTCAAATATACATTGTTTCATAGGTTTCTTTGCTGTTTATACCGTAGCGCCCTGAAAATGTTTTTAACAAAATCAGGCAGATATTAGAAAAGCATAATCGATGACGCCGAATGTTGTCCGTAGTTTGTCCTGTGTTGTCCTGAAGTAACCGTTGTTTCTACAGACGAGCGCGAGAAACGACTCTTCCGCTTGGCGAATATTTTCCGATTCACCTCAGGGTTGTCTGTTTAATACGCTTTTACCAGACATAGTTTATCCAAACAGAGCGGAAATAATCTGGAAACTGTCGCATAATACTGTACGTCTGAGTCGTTAAAAACCATCAAGTGCGAAATCCAGATAGTCCAGAATACTCTCATCATTGGCCTTTGAGAAGTCTTTAATTTTCTTAACTACACTTTTCCGTTCAGGTGACTCCTTTCGCTAAAGTACAACAGAAATAAACGAGTTTATGAACGATCCCCCTCTCAACACTGACCGAATAATTAGTTAAGCATCTAATACTGACAAAACATCAAGATAGAGCAGCCGAGCCTGCTCTCGCGTGTTTTCGGTCAAGAACCACAGATCAGGTGAGAGGTCAAGAATAATCTGCATGTCCTGACATGAGCAGGACAAATTGGCCCAATCAAAACCCGGTAGGTTGAAGTCCCCAACAATGCGTTGAAGGTTCCGGTATGAGGATATGTGGTTGCAGTTAATAGGGTGTCTGGTTGAGAACAGATAATCATAAATGCGCGTACACATCATTGTGTTACCCCAGCAATTCAGCTTTAAACATAAGCTTCATGCTCTTCAATCTGATCTAGCACGGTAATAATGATACCTTCAGATATGGGCAACCCCCACCATGCCAGATAAGGCCCGCAGTCGGCGCTATAGATGGTGGAACAATGCTACCGCCATTAATGTCCTCGTGCAACCATGTTTCCAGTTATTACCGTAATATGGGGATCAGAAATTAATAATAGTCTCCAGCTAATAACCAGTAATACGTAACTGAAACGCTTG